>OY731401.1:60768832-61049481 GCA_963425845.1 Sphenostylis stenocarpa | reverse complement strand
TGCGAGAGTCTTAATACAATTTTAAACTTTTCGAGTATATTTTTAAACAAAAACTTCTTCATAATAAGCTTAACTCCATGGTTCGATATGAAAAACCTAATAAATAGGTCAGATTATACACAAAAAAATTTGTAACTTAAATTGAATGAGACCTATTTTAATATTTAGGTCATCATTTAGATAAGTTTAAACCAAATTAGTTCATAGACTTATAGGTCATTTTATTTTATAGAATAATAATAATTCTTTAAATAAAAATAACAATAATACTATTTTATTAAAAAATATATAATTATAAATTAATTTGATAAAGAATATATTTTTTTAAGTAAATATAAGATTTATTTCATGTTTGATGATTAAGATAAATTATTATTTTAAATCTTTAAAACACTAAAAAAAAAAGAATAATGATAATAAAGAGTAATTTTTTAACTTTTATTTTCAAATAATTTATATATTAAACCATTATATTTTAAATAAAAATAATTTTATTAATGTAATTTAATTTTTTAAAATATATTTTTATTTTTATTTAAATATTTTTTTAATTAATTATTTTTATATAACACATTAATAATTTTTTAAATTTTTAATCATACAAAAAAAATTTCGTTAGCTTATTATTAAATTTTCAATCATACAAAAATTTGTTCGTTAGCTTATTAATCTGAAATAGGGTTAGTTAGACAAAAATTTATCACCCATTTAAAAATATAAGAAATACTGGACTATCAAAACTTTTTTATTTACCGGTCAAGTTTAAATTTTAACAATTCTAAAATTTTCTATCCAAACAACCTTGCTTTAAAATAGAGAGAGTGTTTCTACATTAATTATCAATTAATACATTAAACGTTTTATTTTATTTAATGATAATTACTCAGCATTATTAATATTGAACAGATTATACTATTCAACTATTGGAGTATATTTGTTTGAAGGGTTTAGTTACCGGAGATGATGGCTAAGGTGTCTGCCATAGAATATTTTGCCTTACTCCTCATCATTTCAGGTCTGTAAATTCTCACAATCTTGCCACAATTAATTAGATATTATCTTTAAAATAGTTTTGTAGTCACAGTATGATATTTTGCAGAAGTTTTGATTGTTTGGTGTTTGGTGTTTGGTGTTGTGGTGATTGTAGTTATTTCAATGAGAAGTGAATTGGTTGCAGAGGGTGGTGTGTGTGAGAAAGTTGTGCTGAAGGAGCACTGTGAGTTTGCTTATTGTAAGCAGGTTTGCCAAGACTTGTACAAAGAATTGTTCTTGGCTGGAGAATGCATTTTCACTCCAAAACTTCAATGTGTTTGTTTCTATCACTGTTCACCCACTACTTCTAACACCCCTCTACCCAAAATTCCCAATTAGTTAACCTTTGTTTTGTATATTCCTTTCAACCAGAAACCAGATTTAAAAACTGGTGATTAAGAAATTGTTGAGTCATGTGTATCCCATTATTATCAGAATGAAAACTTTTGTTACGTTTCATGAAATATTTATAATTTATATATAATCAGTATTAATTGTAAAATATTCACATATTATTAATTATAATTATATGTTTACCTATATCAGCAATAACCGTTTTTACATTTCGAAATATATTTGAATAATTAATTTTTATTTTATTATGAATGATTCCTTCTAATGATGATTTTCAAAGATATTGTTTGTGTTTTTTTATGTTGAGATTAATGATATGAATTGTCAATATTGTTTATAGAAATCATTATTAAAAATGAAATATATTAAATATTATAAATAATTAAAGTAATTTATCACACAATTCTTAATAGCTTATTTTCAGTAATAAGAAATTTGATATTTTCATTTTATACGGTATTGAAAACCGGAAGAACTAGTTATGTTAGTCTTGTCATATATACGTAAATATACATAATTAAAAAAAAACTTAAGTGTCTTATTAATTTCTAATAAATTTAGTAATATTGTGTTTGAATTTTTCTATTTTATTATTTTTTATCAAATTTCGTTATTTTTTTAATTTAAATAAATTCTTGTCCCTGATAATTAACTAAGTTTGGATTTTACTTTTCAAGAATAAAATAACAAGTCGATAGATAAGGTATATGATATAAAAAGTTAACGGTTATACCAATACTAAAATCAAACCCTAACAAACAATTACCAAATGAAAATGATAAATAGAAAAAGATTTAGAGGAATCAGACAAAAAATTAATAAATTTATTAGAAATAAATATATTTAAACCTTCAAAAAGTAAAAATATATCAAATTAGACCATGTGATATTTGAATTTTACATGATTTCCTATTATATATATATATATATATATATATATGTATATATATATATATATAATATTTCTACTAAAATTTAGATGAAAATTTATTAAAATTAAAGTTTTAAGATATAAAGAATATAGAATATTTTATAAAAAAATGTTTTGATTATTAAAAAAATTCTTATCTTTCTTAATATCTTTTAAAATGATTTTACACATTGTTGGGACAATATACATAGTAAAAAATTGTTTTCAATCTCCATTACATTTAAAATCTCATAATATCAACAACCGTCACATTGATTAGTATAGACCAAATCAGCTTTTGAAAAAAAAATACACTAAACTTTAGTTTTAAACATTCGAGATAATAAATATTTTAAATATTTAATTTTAAAAAATATATGTTTATCTTATATATATATGAGACAGTTAATTTTACAAATAATATATTAAATATGATATATTTTTAATACATTTATTATCATTTAATTCGTTGAATATATGACATGTATTCATTAAGTATCATTTAATGCTATATTTAATGATAATTACTCAATATCATCAATATTGAACAAGTTATACTATTCAATTATTCAAGTATATTTGTTTGAAGGCTTTAGCTATTGAAGATGGTGGCTAAGATGTCTTTCATACAATATTTTGCCTTATTCCTCATCATTTCAGGTCTGCAAATTCTCACAATCTTTCGACATTAGTTGACGAATTTATTTGCTATGCATATAGGTGTTAAAATTCCAAAGTATCTATGAACGATGTTGTTGTTTTAGATGTTTCAGTGGGAAGTGAAGTGGTTGGATTTAAAACGAAGATGTGTGTGGAAGTGGCGCAACCAAGAGGCTGCGGCTACAATGAGTGTGCATTGTTCTGCGAACAATTATTCAAAAGCAAGTTGATGTCTGCACAATGTGTTTTTGCAAAGGGTTCAACTAAACAATGTGTTTGTTTCTATCGGTGTAATTTATGATTTAGCATCATATAAATAAGATCTTGGTTTTTAGAAACTATATATCTACGTTTAATCACTGATGATGTATTCCGCTATATATATATATATATATATATATATATATATATATATATATATATATATATATATATATATATATATATATATATGTATATGTATGTATTTAAAGTTTTTAGAACATTTATAATAGAAGGGTTGAAAGTTGATTTATGTTAATAATTGTTATGTGAAATATTTTAACATTAAAGTATCTATTGGTGTAAAATAAGATTTTTACGACTTTTCTTTTATTATAAAATAATCATCTTAAAAAAAAAGTCACTACAAAAAAAACTTATTACCTACGGAATATTACCTACGGATAAAAATCCGTAGGTAAATTTTACATTACCTACGGATATTACCTACGAAATTCTATCCGTAGGTAATTATCCATTACCTACGGATATTATCCGTAGGTAATGTAATCCGTGGATAATTCAGTAGGTAATTACCTACGAAATTACTATCCGTAGGTAAATTATATTAAACTAAAAGAATTGTCACTAGCAAGAATCGAACCCAGGTACCTTGAAATTGAAAACTGATACTCCAACCACTAAATTATTTGGATATTCTAATAATAATTTACAACTAAATTATACTTATATTTATTCGTGTAAATATATAAATATATAAATATAAAATATAAAATATATAAATGTAAAATATATAAATATATAAATATATAATATAAAATATATAAATGTAAAATATATAAATATATAAATATATATATATAAATATATAAATATATATATATAAATATATAAATATATATATATATAAATATATATATATAAATATATATATATATATATATAAATATATAAATATAAAAATATTAAATATATAAATATATAAATATATAAATATAAAATATAAAATATAAAATATAAAATATATAAATATATAAATATATAAATATATAAATATATAAATATATAAATATATAAATATATAAATATATAAATATATAAATATATAAATATATAAATATATAAATATATAAATATATAAATATATAAATATATAAATATATAAATATATAAATACATAAATACATAAATACATAAATATATAAATATATAAATACATAAATACATAAATACATAAATAGATAAATAGATAAATATATAAATACATAAATATATAAATACATAAATACATAAATATATAAATATAAATATATAAATATATAAATATATAAATATAAATATATAAATATAAATATATAAATACAAATATATAAATACAAATATATAAATATATAAATATATCAAAATATAAATATATTTTATATTTATATATTTTATATTTATATATTTATATATTTTATATTTATATATTTTATATTTATATATTTTATATTTATATATTTTATGTTTATATATTTTATATTTATATATTTTATATTTATATATTTTATATTTATATATATTTTATAATTATATATATTTTATATTTATATATTTTATATTTATATATTTTATATTTTATATTTATATATATTTTTAATATTTATATATTTACACGGATAAATATAAATATAATTTATTTGTAACTTATTATCAAAATATCCTAATAGCTTAGTGGTTGGAGTATCGACCTCCAACTTCGAGGTACTTGGGTTTGAATCCTGCCAATGACAATTCCTTTAATCTAATAATAATTCAAAGTTCTGAAAATATAATAAATAATAAAAATATAATATAAAGGGGGTTGTACTAAATGAAAATATTTTGTTTTAGGTGAGTACATTACCTACGGATTTTTGTCATTACCTACGGATTTTACCCGTAGATAATAAGCGTTTTTTTGTAGTGAGTGTAGTGGTATTTTAATAAATAATACAGAGAATTTACATCGAATTTCGAAGGAACCAATGTAAGTTTTGTATTTTATTTTATTCAGATTTTTTCTTTCTCGTACGTGTGAGAGTTTTTCGAGTCGACGACGATAATAATAACAATAATCACTACAATACCTTCAAGAATATTTTTCGACCATGGTGAATTGCAATAACACCTGGATTGTGTCTCATTTGTGGTGGTTGACATTTATCTCCAATTGAATTCGAGTTTTAGAATGTGTTGAGTATCTTTGAGGTTAATAATTTATGTGTCTAATTTTATGTTTAAATTGAATCCGTGATTTTTTTCTAATCTCAATCATGATATTGCATGAATATCTCAACTGTATTATTATTGAAATTATTGTTTGTTGTTATCCATTTATTTGTTTAAGTGCACCAACGATTTATACACTTCGCATTATTATGTTTCTACCGTTTATTTATTTGAGTCCCACATTTTTTGTTGTTTATATATATATATATATATATATATATATATATATATATATATATATATATATATATAATATGAATATGTTGTTCATTTTCTTGAAATTTCTTAATCATTATTTATTTTTTCAGGATTATGTCGGATTCGACGTTTGCTAGTGGTAGGAGCGAAGATAGATTTGTTATATGATTTAAGGGGTTGACAATGAGTCATGTTGTTAAGGAGAGGATATAAGTTGACGTCGATTCATATTTTGGTAAGGCGCCAGACCCAAATGCTGCAAAGTTTAGGAGCTATTTGAGACTCCTAACTGAATACCATGTTTCTATTATTATTTCATCTTAGGATAATGTTAAAGAGACCGAGAAGAACCGTATGTGGCAGAATATTCAAGTATTTTCACCTTTGTTGAACACTCCATATATTAATAATTGAATTTAACATTTGTTTGTAATTTGACAACAAAACTTTGACATTTCTAACATTGAGGTGATGAGAAAGAAGATTTTATCATTTATTGCAAATAGATAGAGGACTTCAAGAGTTTCTTGACACGAGAGTATGCATTTATAAAGTATCAAGATAAATATCCCTACCTAAAGTATCATATTAGTGAGGAGGATTTGTTGCAGTTTTGTGTTAGGATTTGACCCTTATTAGTAGGTTAGTTGTTAGTTATTCTTACGTTAATTGTACTTAATGTATTATTCTAATTTTCTTATTTGCATTCTAGGATAAAAAACTAGCTACCCAATTTTCTTATTTGCATTATAGGATAAAAGACTTTTTGCCCAGGAACATCAAAAGCTTATTGATGTACCCTATCTATTATCGGGGGAAGGGTACTTGTTCTCTCTCTTTTAAACAAAGCAAAAACTTCTTTCTTTCTCTTATTTTTCAACTTTTATTTTTGAACAGTGTGAAACAGTATCATGACCAATAATAGTAACAAAAATAATGAAAGGTGTACGCAATAAAACCTTGCTTTGGATATCAAATTATAAGATTCTAAATAGAATTGACGCAAAAAGATTTAGGGTTTGTAATCAATTAAGAACTAAAAATTAGGAATTTAGAACAAAATAGAGAAAACTCGAATAAAAGAAGGTGCCACAAAGAAAGTTTGATAAACTTAAGGATGATCATCACAAAAATTTGTGAATTCTTTATAAGATCGAAGATATAAGAAAGAACCCTAACAGAGAAATATGCTCGATTTGACAAAAATTAGTTGTTGTCTCTTTTCTCAATTTAAGAGTCATAAATACAACAATTTAGGATTTTCTTGGGTTTGACTTTGTTTATAATAAAAGGAAAAGAAAACTAAAAGAATTAAAACTAATTAAATATTAAATAATGATTTTAGGTTCAAATCTCAACTCCACAAAAAAAAATTATTTTTATTTTAACTCTCTAAGCCTACTACACATGTAACCAACTTAGTCTCCTTAGTTACTTGAGTCTTTGACTATTGGTCCTCACATAAAAGAGTCACATTTTGTTGTAAAACTTCTTGGGTCTCTCTAATACTTCCTCTAGTCATTGGTCCAATTAAGTCTTCAATCAGATCTTCATCTTTCTTCTCATGGCCTTGGGCTTTTATATCCTCATCAACGGCTATGTATTGTTGGAGTAGCAACTCATGAAAACCAGAGTAGAGTTAGCAGGACTTGAGTATATTAACCTTAGGTCTCCACCCCTGGGCAATAAGATGTGGAGCAGTTCGCACAAGATCTGATAGACAAATAAGTTCTGAATCTGCACGAGTCATTGCTGAGAAAATTGTAAGTCAAAATATATGACATGTTAATTACCCTTGTTTCCTACATAATTTAGTGTGTGACTTACCTATTGTTGATTTTTTGTAGGATGATTTAGTTGAATAGGTCACTCAAGGCTCGTTTGTTCCCCATGGTCGAGAAGACATATCGACGAAAGTCATAGGGAAACTAGAGCACCCAGGATGTGTGTGTGATACTGATGGATCTTGGGACTTTTGTGATTACTTTAGTCCACCATCACAGAGGTCCATTACCGACTCTTACACTCATAAGGCCTTACAGAAAATGAAGATGCAGTTTGAAGAAAAATTGAATCAAATACGTTAGTCCTTACAATAAGATTTTGATGAGAAACTTGAATCTCTTGTTTGTTCCCAATAGTAAACTCAAGCAACACCTTATACAGTTCAAGATGATGTTGTTCGAGTCAGGACTAAAGGGAGTTGTGTTGTTCTTGCTGTTGTAGATCCCTCTGGGAATATACTCACATTAATGCACCAAACTAGTGTGAGTTATATGTTGAAGATGATCCCCACGTCTAGTGATTCAACCATCTATGATGTCCCTCTACTACCAGATTGGATGCGGGTAGTGATTGATGACATTGTTGTTCCATTGCCTCTAAAGGGAGTTATGTTGTTGTTGTTGCAGATCCCTCTAGGAAATATACTCACATGTTGAAAATGACCCTCACGTCTCGTGTCACTTGGTTAAGTTTTTTAGGGTGGTTCAACCATTTATGGTGTCCCTCTACCACTAGATTGGATGCGAATAGTGATTGATGACCTTGTTAATGTTATAGCTCCATTGCCTTTACCGATTAGAGAAGTTCAGCTAGTTGGATAGACAAGTAACACATTTTTGCTTAGACAAGATATTTGGTGATGTCACTCTCAACATGAGCAAATATAATATATATAATGTTCATTCTCTTTCTTTTGTATCCTTATAATTCTTTGTAATTTTATAAATGTTTAACTCTTTGTCTTATAATAATATTATTATTATAATTAATAACAATATTTGTATATTATTAATAATATTACAATAATTAAAAAAATGTAATATAATTATAATTATTAATATTACTATTGCATTATTGATTATATTAATAATATAAATATTCTTCTTATTTTTTATTTATTTATTATTACTTATAATAATAATTAAATTATATAATAAAAAGTGTTATTATCCTTTATAATAATCAAATAATAAAAATTATACTAATATAATTACTATATTTTGATAGTTATTATATAATTATATTATAAAAATAATCTAATATTATTTAACTTACAATAATTTAATATATTTAATAATTATCTATTATATATATATATATACATATTATAAAATTATATGTACCGATCATCAAATTAAATTTTCCTATACAAATACATAAAAATAAAGAAAAAAATGTAAAATATATGGGATCAAACCAAAACCCATATCATGAATTTACAAAAATAAACCTAAACTGTTAAGAGCACAAACCTATTTTTAAAAACTAAAGATTGATATCCGAAAGGACATTATCATATTAGTTTATTTCGTTTATATTATTTTAATTATAATTAATAATAAAATAAATAATTATAAATATGTTCATATTTATTAATATAATTAATAATCATTATTATTAATATTGTTCTATTATTAATAATAAGATAATAATATTAATAATTATAATTATTAGTTTTATTAATAATATAATTTATTATTATTATTATTATTATTTATTTTATAGTTAATAATATAAATATTATTATTATCTAACACATTTTTCTTGAATCTAAAATAAATAAATAAATCATAATCTAAAATAAAAAAATGAAAAAATAAAATAAAATTATACTAAGAAAGACTTATTCTTCTAATATGACTTAGTCTAATATATAATTTTTTTAAAATTGATTCATATGGCTAAATTTAGAAAAAAATAAAAAATAAACCTGCACCATTCTTGTGCAAACACACCCCTATTAACCTACCTCTTAACGTACTATGAATCCAAAGATATCAAAGCATTTTTTCTGCAAACATTCAAGGAGTTGGTAACTGAGACATGAACATACGCCTAATTATGCTCTTTTCTCTTTGGGCAACTATAATTATTCCCTCAGTTATTATGAGCCATTGAATTAAGGTCATGAAATAGCACTCTAGTCTTGTGTCTAATTTTTGTCTTTCCGTAAACATTGAACCAAGCTCTTGCAACTCAACAAGCCCCATTTGTTGCTAACCACTTTATCTTCTATGAACAAAAACAAGTGCATGATGTACACCTGCAGCATCATAAACTAATGAATTAGTGAGAAAAATCGGTGATTAAATTCGATAAGGCTACCATGATAATAGATCTATGAATAGATTATACCTTTGATTCTTCATATTTTTGCTTCAGAATGCCACACTACATCTTGTAACCCTGATGAAAAGTTTTTGTAGAACTGCAAATAAGTCCGCAAACAAAGTTAGCATCAATCAACCACATAACATAACTGAGACATTGACAATTTAACATGATGTCATTGCTCCCTCCTTAATACATAGGAAATGGAGATGACTTCAGAAACAGGTTGAATCCATCAGTTCTAAGAGAACTAAAGAAAATGTTCACATGCCTTATGAAACTCTAGTGTGTCACCCCCAGTCTTTCGAAGCTCCACCATGTGCAAGGAGGGAGCCACTTCAAAAACCTGTCACCATATGTCAAGTACATCGTTGACCAAAAATTAGCAGATAAAGAATCAATCTCACTATCTTCGCAATTAGAAGAATAAGGCAACAAAAGAAAAAACTGGAATTATTATTCTTAACCACACAATTTGTTACAAAGTGAATACCACAGAAAAGGCATACAACAATAAAAGAATGGCTCAGTACCTCTGTAGCCACTGAAAGGTGACCCTTCCTTCCGCTCTTATCACCTTGCAGCTTCATCTGCAGAATTTTTAAAGCTGATTCAGTTTGAAGAGTCTACAACATTGTTTTAGTCTGTATAATTATGAAAAAGAAATTTTATTTCTTGAAATTGATGAGTATCATCATTTAAGTTTCTGATTTAATTCTCACCTAAGAAATTATCCACCCTTTTATCACTAACTTTGGCATACAAGATCAGTCAATTTAGCCCGTGAAATTGTTGTGTATCAATTAATTTGATCCCTATAGCCTAAACTTAATATGCATGTTAATTCAAGAATTATATTGTCAGATTTTATACTATTAGGGACGAACCTGACTAGTAGTATAAAATCTAAGGGCTAAACTAAGGAATAATCCCAATCACATGAAAGATAGCTTTTGATAATTTGGTAAATAGAAAATGCAGACTAATGCAGGTAATAAGTTTGCTGAGATAAATTATAACCTTGTAATTTCGCTTGTGAACATTAAATCCCAGAGGCTTGGCAGCTTCCTCAATTTTTGACATGATTTCATTTGCAGGACGCTGTGACGTAAAATGTGTTTCTCTCTTAACAATCCCATTCTGTATTGAGTTTAAACAAAATGAAGAAGAAAGCATCATTAGCCTAAAAGAATAATTATATCTGCTTATCAATAGTATTTTGTTAACCAATTACCTATAGAAATAAACTGAATTCAGATCAGGCTCTTAAGTAAACATAAATCAACCAAAAGTTGATCCAGAAGTAGTTCACAATTTTGAAAGTGACCTTTAAGTTGTAATTTGAATATAACCTTTATAATTCATTATGCTTTACATGATAAAAGAATTCTAATTTTTACTTACTGTCTGCTTCTCAAACAAATTTTCAAGATTGAAGCTTTGAGACCTAGATATGAGCTCAAAAGCATTCATTGACACTGGTTTCTCTTTTCTCTCTGTCACAAAGTTTTCCTACATAAAGAGAACAAATAAATAACTTGAGAACAGCTTCAACAGTTTCTTTCTTGCATTTCAAAAGTATAGTAACAATGTAAATAAAAAATTGATTAAAATATTGTTATAAATACAGCACCTTAGAATCATTGAAAGCAGCAGCAACATCATCTACATTGATATCCTCTTCCTCTGTAAAAATAGCTGGTTTGTATCCTTTTCTGAACCATTCATCTTCTAAGATTTCAGGAATTTTTATCCTCTGCAAAAAGTGACCCAATGTTAACAAAAAGTATGTACCAACTGCAACATACCCTTTAACCACATAAAATATATTGATGGGTGATTGATTACAGGATTAGTATCACACAAAACAGAATCAGAACAAAAGGTCCCGGTTTATTAGACCATTTTTGAAAATGTTGCTTGTAACTTCCTTTTTCGTAACATTGTCTATTACATTAACCATTTCTTTACTAAAATGCCCGTAATTACTTCATAATTTTTGTCACCAATTAATAACAAATGTTATAATTTAATAAGATAAACTCATTATTCTCTATCCTGAGTGGGAAAGATGACTAATAGTGCATTAGTTGATTAGAAGGAAAGTATTAGGTAAAAAGAGTAAGATAATAAATAAGTCCTAACAATTTTAAGGGTGATTTTAAAAAAATATCATTGACAAGTTTAATACTAATAACAAAATTAACTAAATTTTTAATTCCTTGAATTGATTAAAAAATTTATATATTACATGCAGGTGGAACATGTGAAAATAAGAAAGCATTTGGGTTCAGAACTCACTGTTAAAGGGTTTGGATCAAGAATACGCTTCAGTAGCTTCTTTGCCTCAGAGGAAAACCATGATGGACATGTAAATTGAGCCTTGCCAATCTGAAAAATATGTTCAGGTTTTCACATAAGCAACTCTTCTTTCCTTCATTCTTGTCACGGATTATTTGTGAAATTACCTACTTTTTTGTACAATGCCATATTACTTGGCTCATCAAAGGGCAAGTAACCAGCCATAAGCACAAAGAGAATGACTCCGCAGGACCAGATATCAGATGTAGATCCAACATAACCTCTATCATTAAGCACCTAACATAAATGGTACACCATATAAATATCACTGCAGTTTGAGGTGCAAATCTAGTCTTGCATCTGATCCATAAAAATATAAAGTAGGTACCTCAGGAGCAACATAATTTGGAGTTCCACAAGCAGTGCGGAGAAGTTCATCCTCCTGTAACAATACAAACAATTAAGAATTAACACAAGGTCCTAATTTCATGCAAATTAACAATCACGCATAAAGGAGGTTGCTGAAATGAAAGTCAAGATGAGACACTAGAAGGAATTTCATTACGTGAGTAACAACTAATAGGGGATGCTTTCCAGTTTCAGCACTTATATTTCTTACGGCCAAACTAGAAATGCATAACATGGATATAAGGTAATTGTATGGCAAGGCAAATATGTATATACATATGTTACCTTCTGTGCGTAGGTACTCAATCCAAAATCTGTAATTTTCAAAATGCCATTTGAGTCCAGCAGAAGATTCTCTGGCTGCAAAGTACATTGAGTATTGAATATGAGTCTGATCCTTAATTCCACTCAAGAAGAAAAATAAGTGATTCCTGCTCACATGTATGACTTATCAATATGTTAATTAAATTACTGGAGAGGATTGAGGTAGATAATGATAGACCTTCAAATCTCTGTGGTACACGCCTCTACTATGGCAGTAATCAACTGCATTGATTAGTTGGTGGAAATAACTCCTTGCTTCATCCTCTTTAAGTCTCCCATTTTTAGCCTAGAAATCAAATTAAGAGGCAAAGTCATTTAGATGCAAGATCCAAGGAAATATCAATCTACTGACATTTCTTCCAATAATACCTCCTCCATCAAGAGAAAAAAAAATTATGAAAATAGTAGGAAGAAATATATAATATGAAGTGAACGAGCAACTTACTATTTTGTCAAATAGTTCTCCTCCATTAACCAACTCTAGCACAATGTAAATCTTTGTTTTGCTTGCCATCACCTACGCTCAAACATAGAACTGTTAATGACTAAGACTAATTACATAAGACCAGTATATTATAAAAATAATGGTAGAAAGTTAAAATAAATTTCTGTCATGAAATAAGTGAAACAAATAAAAACTCAGAATTTAAAGAGATAAACAGTGTAATTTTTATATTATTTTAAATCATAAATTTTTATATATATTAAAATTATATTATAATAATTACCTTACAAATTATTCAAGTAATAATTTATAAATAATTGGTGGAATAAAAAACTTTATATTAACATCACACGGTAATAAAACTTATGATAGATACAATCAATAATACATTATAGAAGAGTGGTATATATAGAGAGAATAAAAAATAAAATGTAAGAAAATCATAATTATATAATTAAATAAACATTAGAATAAAAATTGAATAATAAATTTGATTAACCAGTGGAATCCAAATTCAAATCACTGGTATCGATAACCAGATTTTACTGTCAAGCAAAATTAATCTGAAAAAAAAATATATATATATATATATATATATATATATATATATATATATATATATAAGTAGATCGTATTTATTGAAAAAAGCTGGACCATTATTGAAGAAAAATTTTGGGCCCACGGCATGAACGGTCAGCACACTTCAGTTAACCTTTATTTCTTTACACACTCCAACAAAATCTGTTACTGTTTCAAAATATACGTTAGGTTACACGTGTTAAATAAATATTATTTTTTATTATCCTTGATAATTTTATTAGATTTTTTATTAATATCTTAATATAGTAATATTTTTCTAAAATTATTCTTAATAATTTATTATTTTTTATCTTTATAATAAATCTAATTAAATAAATTAAAATATAATTAATATAATATTAAATTTTGTAAATGATATATATTCCAGAAACAAATTATTCTCGTCAAATCATCATATACATAGAGTAAAAGGATATTTATCACCCAACAACTTATTGATTTTCTTATAAAAAAATAAAAAAATCCATTTTTTAAATAAATAAACATCTTATATAAAAACCGAGATCATTGGTCTCAACCTACACAAATGAAAGGACATTTGACCAATTCTAAAATTATAACATTAACAATTAATAGTATTTTACAATAAGTTTGCTTTTCTAAATTTTAGCTGCAACTTTGAAAGGAGTTCTCGATTTTTTTTTTTCGTTATTCAGATAAGAAAAATAAGAAAAGTGTGTCATACCTCATGAATTTTGACAACGTTTGGATGATTAATCATCTTCATGGCTGAAATTTCTTTCTTCAGCTGCCAAAATCAAAGACCAAAAAAAAATACATAAAAACTCCATAACTTAATTCCCCTTACAAGAAACACAGACTACAAAAGCTGCATTAGTATAATGAACAACCTTAAACAAATCAAAATCAACGTTGATTTAAATAAAATAATAAAGTGATATAAAGTTTACGTGGTATCATGTCATGTTCAATTCGAGAGAGATACCTGTTCCATCATCTTGTGGCGGAGGACGTGGTTACGGTCAAGGATTTTGATGGCTACATAGTTACCATTCTCAACGTTCTTTGCGAACTTGACCTTTGCGAAGGTTCCCTCGCCAATGGTTTTGCCGAGCTCGTACTTTCCCACACGTGTACAAGGTCTCACCGGTTTCCCGCTCATTCTTCTCTTCCTGCGTTTGTTCCACACGGTTAATGTTTGTCGATGTGGTCTTATGAAACAAGGCTGATAAATGAGTATGAAACTCTCACTTGCTTCTAATGTTGTGTGTGTTTAAGAAGATGAGATGATAAATGAATTTGAGAGAAATGAAACGAAAGTGCGAGGACTACGTGTAGGATGCGTGTGGGGAAAAGTGGTCCCCTCACTTGGCGTATTGTTTGTTTGGGGAAGATAGGAGAAAAGAAGACAAAAACGGAACCCAAGAATGCCAAACTAACCAACCAAACATGTGTTCCTTTGCTGAGTGGTTTTGCTTGCATTCCTCCCGCACCTTCCTCGAAGTTACTCCGTTCACTCTTTTCCCCAAAATACCCTCTCCCTCCATATTTTCATCTTCCCATTATTACCTTTTCTTCATATTCGTTTATATGTATCTTATATTTTAATAATTTATTTGGATTTAACTATAATTAATTAAAAATAGAGTAAACAATATATTATTGATATTAAAAGAAAAAAAATTGAACAAATAAACAAATGCAAAATGTGTAATTAATTTGTTTATTTTGAAAAAAATAAAAAAATATTTATTGAATAATTTATGAATTACTAAAATAAATTTATTAAAATTTAATAAATATGAATATAAATTTAAAACGAAAGATAGTTAAATATGAATTAATGTTTTTAAGAAAATTATATATTATTACAAAATATTTTTTAAATGAATTTTAAATATATTAATTTTTGTTTCACGTACCAATTAGATAAAAAGTTTAAAATATAATAAAAAAATCAAATAAAAACTGAAAAAAGTCGCGTATATAAAAAAATCTTAAAACTCTTAATGTATATTTAAAATTATTAAAAAATTCCTAAACTTCTAAAACTAAAATATTAAAAAACGGCTAAACTCTATTCCATAATACATAATTATATATTAAACCCTAACGACATATTGCAACTTTTTAAAATCATTAAAACTCTAATATACATATTTGAAATTATTTAAGAAAATCCTAATCTTCCAAAATATATAAAAATATATATTTTAATTATAAAAAATATTAAATCGTATTAAATGCATCTTAAATATATTAATTTATATTAATTACATCTTAGATATATTAAATGATATTACCACCATCTTAAACATATTAAACCATATTATTACGTCTTAGACATATTTAATTATATTAATTACTTCTTAAATTTTTAAATCATATTAAGTACGTCTTATATAATATATATATATATATATATATATATATATATATATATATATATATATATATATATATAATCACAAGCATAAAAAAAAAATATATCAAATTTACTTTAACAAGCCAAAACATGTTACAAGTAAAGAATTTGTCCACATTACACCATAAAATTGATTTCTTTTACAATGTTATTTATTAGTTCTCCGTTTTAAAATATATAATGTTTTGTTAAAAAATATATTTTTTAAATATATATACTGTTTGTAAAGGAATTAAATTTTTCATATATAATTAATTATAGGATTGACATAATCGATAATGTCCACCAAGAAAAAAAAACAAGGAACTTTTTTACTTGATTAAATTTATACATAAAAATTATCAGAAAATATTGATTAAAGTAAAACTAAATTAATTGCTGCACCTATAAATGATAATGTAAGATTATTGTGCTTTAATTTATTCAATTATATGTTATTTCAATATATCTGATAACTTAAATTCTTATTTTTTATTCCTAACAAAATTATCTCGTCATGTTCGAAATTAAATTCTGCCTCGTGATTTTAAAATAATAAACAAACATCTATAAAACAAATTGTTGGAACAAATTTTTATATAAATAGTTTTAGATAAAATATGAAAAAAAAACAATTTCTCTATAAATTAAAATTAATTTATAAGGAAATTTTTAAAATATACATATAAAATAATTTTTAAAAAAACATAAATTAATTTTAACTTATAAGAAAATTAATTTATTTTTTTATTTTTTTAAGTGATTATAGATGAGTATACTTCTTACATACCCTAAAGTCTGAATTACAATTAGTAATCATTGACCAAAATATCATTCATCAGGCTGTCCAAGTTCTTTTAATCACTACTTATTTAAATGATTACATATTTGTATGATGTATTTCTTTAATTCAAAAGTTATTTCCTCCGCTCCATTTTTTGTGATACAGACTAAATTACTTGTCGTTTTATAAAATTAATGATACATTACTTATATTTCGAAATATTTTTAATCAATGATTTATTTATTATATATAAATAAGATAAAAATAAATAAGTATTTAAGAAAAAAAAAGAATACATAGAGAGAGAATATTTACATAATATATATTGCAATTATACAATTATTACAAAATATAAAAAAATATATTAATTATATTTTTAAATATAAGTGTCATACATTAAACGAAAGAAGACATATTTGAAATATCCAATAATAAACCATAAAAAGGTTGAATGTGAAATAATCATTGTATGGAATTAAAAATATGAATAAGTTTTGAGGATAGTTTTGTAATTACATTCGATCATGATTATAATGTACGTAAACACACACTTGCCTTTCAAATGATTATCCGGAGCAAAATTAAAGTTTATGCATCATTGTCCTTATGACATAAGAAACGTGTTATATTTGCTTTCATAATAAGAAACTAAAACTTGCAGAGTATATCTTCTCTTTTATGCATATTGTCATTAGTTACTATACTTATTTTTGTCGTGGTCAAAATGGTCTCCATTTGATTCCACAACCATACATGGACATTTTTTTTCTTCTAAATTATTAAATGTCGGTTTAATGATAGAAAAAATACATTAAAAATAGGAGTGATCTTATGATTCTATTTCATTGAAATTTTAAAAATTTGAAGAGTAAATTATGATAAAAAACTACTGAGCCACGATAGATATCTGTTATGAACTGTTAAAAATTACAAATTAACTTAAAATTAAGATTAATTAGGATAATATGTGATCTAGAAATATCTTTAAAGCTATTTGATTCAATGTTTTAAGTAAACCAAATCATAAATATAAATGGCCTTTTTTACTATTTTGATATTTCAGAGTTACATTTTTTATTTAACTTTAATTGTTCCATTAAATGGTTGAAATTTCACTAACAACAATTAAGAGTTGAGTTTGATTATTGATTTTTTTTTCTCTATTTTGGTTTGATGAGCATTATAGAGCGACTTGTCTTTTTCTAATTTACTCTTATGATTATAACTTCAAAAATTTAAAAAGAGTTCAATTAGAATAAGTGAATAGCAAATGTGCAAAAAAAAAAAACGACATTAATGAGTTAAGGGTGAAATGGACAATAATAACATAGTACTATGGACCACATATTTGATATTTGTTTGGACGATGGTCCCACGCATGTGGTTATCCTTCACCGTACCATTTGTACCATACGTATCATTGCAAATCGTATGGAGTTAGTGCCTCTTTTTGTGCCTTTCAAAAAGCATTAATTTTATAAATTTAATTCCTGTTCAAATTAATTTTAAATTTACCTTTTTTTAATTTAAATAATTGTTGTATTTATGAGGAGTCAGGAATTATGGACCCATAATAGATCTCTCTTTAAAAAAAAAAAAATTTCACATATAAGATTCATATTAAGACCTTAGTTAAGAAACCTCATTCTTATATCACTTATATTAATTGCTTAAACTATTTTTAATACGAAACTAAACATGTGAATATTTATTTAAAATCGTGTTAGTTATATTTCAAACTAATTTTAGATATTCTAAAATAAATCCAGACATGAGTCTTTTACCCCCACAAACTAACTATAAAGGTTTTACATCTTTATTTAATTTTAAAATTAGTTATTTTTGGTAAATTTCATCAGAAGGACTTTTAATATGTAATTATTTTCAAGTTAATCATTTTACTAAAACATATATATTAAATCAATAGAACATTACAGAAAAAAATTATTGAAAATATAATGTTAATTTTGTGAAATATTTTCATGTATTCAAAACTCTTCAACAATCTATACAGTGGACACTTTCAACTGTAATGTGGGCTCCACAAAACTGAAACGATTGCGGTTGTAATTAGTTAAGACCGTTGGGTATGTGCTTAATTAGTTAAGACCATAAGGTATGTGCTTAATTAGTTAAGACAAAAACCTTAGAGTGAAACAACAACATCAATAAAAAGAAATGGGACCTAGTAGATAAACGCACAATAAATAAAACCAGTATGTGATTTAAAAAAAGAAATGTAATAAAAACAATTATTTTATTTTCTTGAAACATGATAACTTTCTAGTGTTATATGTTCATAAAAAAGGATTATCAATGAAAAAGGAAGAGTATTTATTTTTAATGATGTTTATGATATATAAGTAATTAGTGTGGGTAGTTTGTATAAAGCCAAATAATATAATCTTTGAAAGTAAAAATAATCAATTATGTTAAAATTAAATTTGTATTAATCGATTAGATAAATATTTAATTGATTATATGACCTAAAATCATATTTTCATAACATGTGATAATAATCAATTATGTGATTACTTAATCAATTATGTATTTAAATTCCTATTTTAACATAACGCGCTAATAATCGATTATGATGGTACCTAATCGATTATATGACTTATTTTCATACTACTATTGAATGTAAATAATCGATTAGATGTTCTATTAATTGATTATTTACAACAATTATAACATATTTTTTCTCTATAAAAGAATGCAAATTTTCTTCAATCAATATATCTTTTACAAATAGTAAAAAATAATAAGAAAGAACGTTGTGGGCATCAAAGAAAAATTAGTGATTCTATAAAATGCTTTGAAGATCAAATTCAAAAAAATGTTATTTGGTTATAAGGTGCATTGTTCTGTGAATCTAAGGTGAATTCGTTTCATATCCTTCTTGTGAGTCTTGTATTAAATTTTGATGTATGTGAGGCTAGTTACATTAGTTTAACTTGAAAATAATGAGGAGAAACATTTTATAGTATTGTGATCTTGATTAAAAATTGTTGTAAGTCAAGATTATTAGATTAGGTTGTAATATATTTTAATGAAAATCTCTAGGCTAAGGTTGTTTGGTTAAAACTGAATATAAATTCACAAAGAATTGAACCAGTATAAATTCTTGAGTTATTTTCTTCTTCTCTCTATCTTGATATTCTTATTTTCTAAAAGTTGTTATAATTCTTTTGTAGTTGACTATCAGAAAAAAAAAAAAAAAACTCTTTCATAATTGATTAAATTTGAAAAGATTTTGAATACCCAATTCATCCCCCTCTTGAAAAATTCAGTTATTAACATTTTTATAACAATTGGTTTCAAAGTTGGGTTATCAAAAGTTAATTGATTTTGATCCAAAAAAAAATGACTAACATTTCTCAAATTTTTGCTAAAAGGGCATCTATAAACAGACCTCCTTTATTTTTTGAAGAAAATTGTCCATTTTAAAAAATAAGAATGAAGATTTTTCTTCAATATGTTGATAAAGGTGTTTGGGATACTGTTGTTAATGCTCATTTTCAACCAACCAAGATTATGGATGATATAACAATTGTCAAAGATTTTATTTAATGAACTCCTGATAAAAATAAAAGAGCTCACTATGATGTTAGAGATAGGAATATTATTTCTTCTGCACTAACACTTGATGAATTCTATAGAATATTTGTGTGTGAAATAGCTAAAGAAATGTGGAATGTTCTTGAAGTCACTCATGAAGGAACTGAAGAGGTAAAGAGAGCAAGAAAGAATATTCTTATTCAAGAGTATCAAATGTTTATTTTGAAGACTGAAGAAAACATCTATGATGTTAAGAAAATATTTACTCATATAATAAATCATTTGATGACTCTTGGAAAGATCTTTGACAAAGAAGAATTGAATATCAAGATCTTAAAGAGTTTAAGAAGAAACTGACAACCTAAAATGACTACTATTTCAGAATCAAGAGATCTTACAACAATGAATATGACTATACTGTTTGGGAAACTAAGGGAACATGAGTTGAAACTTGGAAGACTCAAAGAAGAAGAAGAAAGTAAAATAAGACACACTGTTGCATTAAAGATTGCTACAAAGAAAAGTGATCTTATGCAAAAATTCAAGATGAAGATTTTGATAGTGAAAACTTGAATATGCTGGTAAAAAGATTTTCTAAATTTTTGAAATACAAAAACAAATCTGTTAATAAATCTACTGTCAAACCATTCAAGAAATAGGAAGAGGGGAATATCCCTACATGTTATAAATGCAGGAAATCTAGACACATCAAACCATATTATGCAATATTCAAGATGAAACAAATTTAATTACTACACTATTTTATTTCAAAACAATTCTTGATTCTTACATTTTTTAATAAAAGCACTTTATTTTAATTTTATAAACTTCAGTTATTTAAATTTTGTTTTCGTTTAATTTGTACCATCGTTAATATGTTATAGCAATTTGATTTTAATTTTTATTATTCTGCATCAATTTCTTTCTTTTTCACTATTTCATTCACCCCCTATTTATTGTTATTTACTCGTTTTAGAGAGAATGATATGTGATAATGAGTATGTTCCTATAATTGTGTCCTTGTGAGATTCGACACGGGTTAGCTATACTCGCATTAGTTTAGCGACTTGTTTATTATTTTTTATCAATATTTTGTGTGACCAAAATATTGTTATCAAATGTCGTCATTCCCAAGGACACAATTGTGTTGCGTAACATTTTGTATAATATTATTCTCTCTTTTTTTTCTAATTTACTTTTTCTAGCTTTACTAAAAAAAATTTTAAAAAAATAAAAAAAATATTTTGTTGTGCTCCCTAACCCTTATCGTAGGAAATTCTAGACAAGTCATCCTTACAAGAAAATTCTTGAAAACCATTCTCGTAGTAAAATCTGGATATAGTTTGGTAGGGTGAGAGTGCATTTCTCTGAGAGTTCTAGCTAGGAAAGACTTGATACTTAAGTGTGCCCATTAGTGACACATCTCTCTTTCCTAGGAACCTACCTGGTGTATTTGTTCACGGTCTATCGTTGTCATTCCAGTAAACAAGTGATTTTGAGGATATGAACTTTAAAAGAACGTTGGACGATCTACCATCTTTGGTATGACAATTGGCCATAAACCAGCACACATTTCAACAACAACAATATGTATGTGGGATATGCACCCCTGTAGCTCATCCTACTAGTGTATGCCCTCAACTTCACGAGACACCAAGCTTAATTAGGGAATCAATTAAATTCCCTGAACAACAACATTACGGGCAGTTAAATTCATACATTCCACAATAGGAGTACAACTTGTACTTGGCCACATACAATTCTAGTTAGAAAGACCATCCAAACTTGAAATATGATCTTGTCTTCAACCAGCTACTAAAGATTCCTTTCCAGCCAAGCAACCAAGGCATTTACCAATAACAAGTGTATAAACCTCCCCCACTGAGACAACAGGCGAATCCACACCATGTGCCATTACAACCAAGCCAAAGTAGTACTATGCAACAGGATAACTCTAAGCTTGCACTAGAAGATCTGATAAAGCAACTCACATAATAAATGATAATGCAAAATACACGAAGCACACAATTAGATCAATGCTTCAATGACTTGCAAATCTAAATTGGACAAATGACCACTATCATGAATTCACTACAGCAGCAAGGCACGAATGCACTTCCCTCGCAAACAATGATTAATCCTAATGAAAATGTACGTGCAATTACTTTGAGAAGTGGCCGAGAAGTTCAAATAGAGTAGAAGAACCCTGACATATCTTTGCTCAGTAAGGGTGAGTTATTCTTAATAAACGTCTGCTCAGTTGAAAGTCGAGAGGATGAAGAGTTGGATCTAAGAGTTGATTTTGACCTTGATCATCCCTTAGAATACCTGAATTTAAGCTAAGAACAATTGCCTAAATATGATTGTATGGATGAAAGTTATGTCATTTGTAAGGAGATTGTTAGATATCAGACAAAAGCATAAACACACACAACTAAAATAAAAAGATGAGAAAAATACTGACAATAGACAAAAGATTAATTCTACTAATGAAAGAAATTATAACCCTTCTCTTTCTATCTCCAAGTAGGAAATAATAACATCTTCTCCTGAAAATAAAGGAAAAACAACTCTAAGAGAACCTAAAAGGAGAAACTATTTTTCTCTCTTAATTTATCTCTCAAGTACTAAAGCAGCAAGAGAAAGAAAATGAAGTGATTTTGGTATATTTTACAAAGTAAACACTGTACTCCTTTTATAGTAAAAAAAGTAAGCATTAAACTAAGATTTCCCTGATATGGGACTTTTCTTCTCATAATCTCCCACTTGAAGATTTTGATTAAATTAATCAAATCTTCACACCATGCTTGCTTTATTCTTGTTATTCATGTTGCTTATTTTTCTGCTAAGCCATAGTAGGATCGACTTCATATAAACTTGTCAACACTAACTGACTTTGTCATAATATTTGCTAGGTTCTCATCCGTGTGAATCTTTTGCATATCTATGCTACCCTCTTCCATTACTTCTCGAACAAAATAATATCTTATTCCTATGTGTTTTTGAAAGTGATGAAGATCTCATTGAAATACTTTGGCAAAGATCTCATTGATTTGATGAAGTCAAAGATGAAGTCAAAAGCAACTTTGCAGTGGACAAAAGTCACTAAGATAAAAGAGTAGAAGAATTAGTGTGTCTTCAGCTATGCTTAGGTATAATCATTTTATCTTTTCTGTTGCATGAGGTTTCTTCACATAAAAGATTTTGCAAAATGCCTCTAAAAATGTTTTTAACAATTAAAAACAAAGTATTTTGATAAAAGCTTTCTTAAACAAGTTTTTAACTGATACAACTTTGATAGAACCGATTAAAATTACTTATAATGTTCAGAGAAGTGTTTTTACAGTATTTTAATCGATACAACTTGAGTTTAATCGGTTAAAACCACTTGGAGTTCAGGATGACTGATCAGAATACAATTATGACTGATCAGAATCAGATATGATCGATCGAATTGAATTATGACCGATCAGAATCAGCTTATGATCGATCGAATTTAGTTATGACCGATCGAACTCTTTTAATCGATTAAATCTCGTTTCAATCGATTAAAACAACTTAGAAAATTTCTACACAAGCGTTTTAATTGATTAAAACTTATTTTTATCGATTAAAATAACTTGAAAAGTTTTACAAGAAAGTTTTGCAAGTATTTCAATCGATTGAATCACGAAACAATCGATTAAATCAACTTAGAAGATTTTTTGTAAAGTGTTTTAATTGATACAAACGTTGTCGTATCAGCTTAAAACAAATCGTTAAAGAATCAAGAACGTATTAATGGATTAAAAGAAGTTTTAACAGATTAAAACTGCACTTTTAACAGATTAAAAGAATCTTTTAACAGATTAATTAAACCAGCTAGTTTTGAAAATCTTCTATAAAAACAGTTTGACTTAAACTTTTTAAACATAAATTGAACATCAGCTTTTACACATCCTTGAGCAATCAATCAAGCAAACTTTAGCACTCTTTTCAAGAAAGATTCGCATCAATTTTTGAGAAGTTCTTTGAAAATCTTTCTTGAGGCAACTTGATTTCTTTTGAAGAAGAAACACTTACAGTAGAATTGCATAAACTGGTTTGAGCATTCTAGTTTCTTCTTTTTCATTTCTTTACATTCTTTTTGTATTGTTTGGTGCCTGGAATTTGGGCACTCGGTTTCTCTCAGACTGGAATTTGGTCGTAGAGGTTATCAAGAACTGGAATTTGGTTCTTGGTGAGAGGTTGAGTGCAGGAACTGGAATTTGGTTCTTGTGGTAGATTAAGTATAAGATTGTAAATCTGTAAAACATTTGATCTAGTAGAACCCAGCTGGAATTTGGCTGGAGACTGGACGTAGCCCTGGTATTGGGTGAACCAGTATAAAACACCGGTGATATCTTTCTTAACCTTTCTCTATTTTAATTCTGTCGCTACATTTATATTGATTGATTGCTTTGTAATTCAAGAACAGATCTGAAATCTTAATTTTTGAATTAGATAATCTGTTATTTGCGAAAAACTTTTAAAGATCAATTCACCCCCCCTCTTGATCTCAGCCTACTTTTCTAACAGTTTTGTCCTGGAATGAAAGGTTGAATTCCTTGCAATGTGCAAGACACTCTGACTGTCACAATACACAACAATTTGTTGTTGTTTGTGCCTGAGTTCCTCCATTATCTTCCTAATCCAAATAGCTTCCTTACGTGTCTGGGTGGCTGCCATATACTCAGCTTTTGTGGTAGACAAAGCTACAACATCCTGTAACTTGGATAACTAATTTACTACCCTTTCTGCAACTATAAACACATAATCAGTAGTAGATCTCATTTTATCCAGATCACCTGCAAAATCTGAATCAACATAGCCTCTGACAACTAGTTTTGATCCTCCATAACATAATGCAACACATGAGGTTCCTTTGATGTATCTAAGGATCCTCTTTATAGCACTCCAATGCTCTCCGCCAGGATTTTCCATGAATCTACTAACTAGTGCTTGTACAATGTCTGGTCTTGTACAAATCATGACATACATAACACTTCCCACTACTGATACATACGATACTCGAGACATTTTCATCCTCTCCGTTTTATTGTTGGGACTCATACTTGAGAATAACTTACAATTGATAGGAAGTGGGGTGGAAATTAGCTTACAATCTTGTATGTTAAAGCGCCGCAAGATTTTCAGTAAGTAATTCTTCTGAGAAAGTCAAACCTTCCTATCTTTTCTGTCTCTGTGAATTTGCATCCCTAAAATCTTGTTTGCTAGTCCCAAGTCCTTCATGTCAAACTCCCTAGTCAATGTTGGGGCCTACTACCAACATGTCATCCACATATAATAACAAGGTAACAAAATCATTGTCACCAAACCTATTATAATATGTACAATGGTCTGAGCTCAGTCTATTGTAACCAAGACAAATAATGAAGGAATCAAATCTCTTATACCAACATCTAGGCGCCTGCTTTAGATCGTATAGAGATTTGGTCAACCTGCAAACTAAGTTTTCTTGTTCTTTAAAGCCTTTTGGTTAGAGCATATAAATTTCCTCTTCAAGATCTCTATGAAGAAAAACAGTTTTTACATCCAATTGTTCAAGATGTAAATCAAATGCAGCACACATAGCCAGGACAACTCTGATGGACGTCAATCTGACAACCGGCGTGAATATTTCATTGAAATCAATACCTTTTTTTCTGAGCATATCTCTTTACCACCAATCTAGCACGATATCTTTATACTTGATCATTGTCATCTCACTTGATCTTATAAACCCATTTGCAACCAATGACTTTTCGAACTTTCGGAAGTTCCATAAGATTCCATGTCTTGTTTTTATGAAGAGCCTCCATCTGAACAAGTCATAGTCTCTTGTTTTTATGCATCATGATTTGCCATCACATATTGTGAATGCCAAGATGGTTTGGCTTTTTCTCATGTTGATCGTCAGAGATCTCCATTACCAACCTCATTTGGCTCTTGATCTTCATGCTCCTCCTCTGACTTAGACGAGTCATCCGAAGACTTCTTTATATGTATTATAACCTTGTCCTTTATCAAGCTGTCATTTGTCTGCTCACTTCTCTGTAAAGACTACATCTCTGCTAACAACAACCTTATGGGAAGTGGGATCCCACAAGCGATACCCTTTCACATTGTCAGCATAGCCCAAGAAGATATATTTCCTGGATTTTGGATCTAATTTTGTTCTTTTTTTAATGTTGTAGATCACATACACAGGACAACCAAAAACACGTAAGGATGAATAATCAGTTGGTTTACCTTTCCATAACTCCATTGGTGTGCTCAAACCAATAGTGGTTAACGATTACCAATTTATAACATAACAAGCAGTTTTAACCATTTATGCCTAAAAAGACTTGGCTACTCCAGTTGTTCGCAACATAGCTCTAGTTCTTTCTAGGAGAGTTCTATTCATTCGTTCTGCTATATCATTCTGCTGAGGCGTATGTGGGACAAAAAATTGTCTGGTAATATCCTCTTACTTGCAAAATGCTAAAAATTCTCCGTCTACATATTCTCCTCTGTTATTTATCCTCAAGCACTTAATTCTTTTTCCCAGTTTCAAGTTCTACTTGTGTTTTGAATTCATTGAACTGTGAAAACACATCTAACTTCTTCTTGATAGGGTACACCCACAACCTCCTGGAGTAATTATCGATGAACGATACAAAATATTTTGCTCCTCCGAGGGATAGTATCGATGATTCCCACACATCATAATGAATCAAGTCCAATATGTGTTTACTTTTAGCAAACTTCAATCTATGTTGGTTATTTATCACACAGTACTCATAGAAGGGTAAACTAACTTCTTTAAGCCTGGGTAAGAGATTATGTTTTGCAAGGATTTTTAGACCATTTTCTGATATATG
This sequence comes from Sphenostylis stenocarpa, assembly GCA_963425845.1. Classification (NCBI taxonomy): domain Eukaryota; kingdom Viridiplantae; phylum Streptophyta; class Magnoliopsida; order Fabales; family Fabaceae; genus Sphenostylis; species Sphenostylis stenocarpa. Next base: position 61,022,070 of record OY731401.1, on the reverse strand, counting down.
ACCAAGTCTATGATGTCACATGATCACTGCATCTTCCTGACTTGTTGTTGTAACTAATGCATCCACTGCTTCTTGCAACGTATCTCCAAGCAGCACATACAAATTTGTCATGATCTTCTTTGCCTTTATGACCACCAAACTCCCTTTCACCACCTTCAAGATTTTATCTTTCACTATGGATCTTATACCCGAGGTCATCTAATTGCCCAATGGACAATAGATTCTTCTTCAAGTCCTTCACATGTCGTACCCATTGAATTATGCGAACAGTACCATCATACATTTTAATTTTGACGGTACTAACTCTAGTAATCTCCAATGCATGGTTGTTTCCCATGAAGACAGATCCACCTAAGAATAGTTCATAAGTGTGAAACCAATCTCGGTGCGGAGTCATGTGTCATGTTGTACCTGAATCCACTATCCACTTGCCATGAAACTCCTTTTTACCGTTAGAGTTAGTGAGTGCTTCGCTCACCAGAATATCTGCATCTTTCGAGGTACTTACAACACAATCTTGTGAGGTTGATTCTTCAGAGTTGTTTCCTTCATTCTTCCTCTTCCAACACTCTTTTTTCGTATGCCCTTTCTTGCCACAAAAGTAGCATTTAATTTTAGAATTTTTCTTACTTCGAGACCTCAATCTATCATTACTTGAGTTATATTCCATTGATCTTCCTCTCATCATTGTCAAAGCCTCTACTTATTTGAAACTTTCGTCCTTACTCATCTGTAACATCCTAATTCTCAGTACCTCTGATTTGTTAAATTTTGACAAAATCTTTGTCAAAATTTTAATAATTAAATTATTAGGAATTGGGTGAAGCGAATGTAGAGTTTTATGTTTATTAGATTATTTATGATTTTTTGGAATTTTTAGAAAATACTCAAAATTGACCCATTTTGCGGATAATTGGGCGCCAGATAGTAATTATATGTTTCAAGGTAGAAATTGAAAGTAAGAGAAGTAATTAAATTAAGAATTTAATAATATTATAGAGATGAGGAGTGGATCATTTGGTTAGACCTTTGTCATAAGATTTGAGGGTGGGTACATTAAAAGTTTATTATGTGTATGAGTTGACAAGAAACATATGATGGTTGATATGGTTTGGAGTAATACTCTTGCGGCCTATAATCCGCTGGGCGCACGGGAATCCGCTGGGCGGATTGAGGTTCGAAATCTCTCTATTATTTGCAGCCTATAATCCGCTAGGCGCACGGGAATCCGCTGAGCGGATTGTGGTTTGAAATCTCTCTACTACTTGCGGCCTCTAATCCGTTGGGCGCATCAGAAATCCGCTGAGCGGAAATTTAGGTGAATTAGAAATTTGACTTTTAAAAAGGAGTGTCCTTCTCTCTGCAACCGTAGTTTCCTCTTTTCTCTCTTTCTCTCAAAACTTTCCTTACCTTCAAGCTTGATTTTGAGGGAAAAATCTTGGTTTTCTTGAGGAGCTCCAAGAAGTAAGTTTGTTTCTCTCAATCTCCTCTACATTTCTACCGTTTTATTTTTCAAAACGGTGCAATTTTTATTTTTCTCCTCACTTGGCTGAGCTTGAATGGGTGTAGGAAGAGTGTTATTGTAGATTTTACACCTAGAATACTAGAATAATGCTTAATATTGAGGATTAGAAGTGGTTAAGCTAAAAACTTTAAGAACCCTAATTCGTAGGTACTGTTCATTGAATTTCTGGGACTTGTGTGAACATAATTGGAAATTAGTATCTTCATGAAAGTTGTATCTCTTTAAGTTGTCAAAATTTAGCAACTGTTTTCACATTAAATGGATATTTGTAGCTCAAGTTATGATCATTTTACTGTCAAGTGTTCTAGCTGTGACGTTAAGAGGTAGCCCTGTTTCAACAGCCTCGGTTTTTGAATTACTGAGATTGATATGTGTGAAATTAGGAATTGATTCCTTCATAAAAGATGTAGGAAAATATATTCCTGAAATTTATAAATTTGTTTCATGTTAATAACTTATGTGTATCATGAGTTATAGTCAAATTACCAAGGCATGTTCAGAGTGTTATTGTAGTTGAGCCTAGTTGGAAAGAACCACTGAAAACTGAAAACTGCATCTATTTTATAGGATATTTGAATTTATTTCCTTCATCAATATTGTAGGTAATTAAGTTATTGAAATTTTGGCTCAAATCTCATGCCAAAACAGCTTATATAACTCTAGAAAATTTTGAAATACTGAACTTTGTCCATATTTGCTATTAGGATTTTTCTCACTCTAAGTGCATACAAAATAGGATAATTGTAAGTTGAATGTGAGCTTAAAATATTATTAGAAATGGATTAACAATACAAAGTGAATTTAAATTCTCATGAGATAGAAACATAGAAATATAAAATTCTAACTAGTATTTTATTACGTATATAGATTTTGCTGAAACACAACATCAAGCTTTGAAAGGAATAAGTGTGGACGTATCAGGTAAAGGGTGGGCTATATAGTAAGGATTACATCATAAACTTGTTTGACCTTATTTGTTGAATTTGTCTAAATTTATTATGATTGATAATTTTGATTTCATTATATGCTTGGTTGTGAAAGTGATCATTAATTGCTTACGTGTATGATGGTGTAAAATACATGCTTAGTACTCTATTATGATATGTATTGTCTTTGAGTGAGCATTTATATGCATGGTGGTTTTTCATGAGAAAAATTATTAAAAATTAAATTGAAAGAATTGGATAATGGGTTGTGAACCTTTTTTGAACTGTATTGGAAGTTTTTTGCTTGTAACAGGTGATTGGAAATTTTTGGGAAGTCCGTATTACAGAGGAAACTCTGTCAAAATTTTTGGAAAAATGTGAATTTCTAAGAAAAACCACTTAGGGACTCATACATTACTCATATGAAAATGGTGATTTGTGAAATCTAGGAAATCAGAGATTATGGACTCTGAGAATACGATAGGAAGGCCTTGAGAGAGGACTTGAGGATAGGAAGGGTAGCGGTTGGAGGCCCCAAAAGACTCAGGCTCGCTACCTATTGTCGGGGATCCCACTGTACAAACTCTCTTGTACCTGACTGTGCTCTTACCGTATATCAATGGTCAGTGAGCTATTGGGTTTATATTTGAGCATGTCTCAACAATCCCATGGGTGGATTTTCCATGCCTAGTAGTGTCAACTCCTGGCTACCCCAGTACTGATTTGAGAAATGATTCAGGCCCGCATGCATAAACATTTTAGAAAACATATTAGGATCATGCATCATTATCACCAATCATTTGGAATTTGATTGACTTGTGAATGTTTATGATGTTGATTTTAAAATGATGTATGAATTGTTGTTCACCCTCTTGTCTTTTTGTTTTCTTTATTTCCTTTGTACTTGGGGTACTCGTTGAACCTGATCGGTCATTGTTTGAAGAGAGGGGAGATGACACAGATTCCACACCCGATGAATATGACACTCATACTCATTAGCTGGGAGCCACAATGATGGCAACATGTATTAGGATAAACATATCCAGACTTTTATAGACAGTCTTTTGTAGTATATAGACCTACATGGTACTGGGTAGCAGTCACTCTTTTGTGTAGTTAGACTGCTCTGTAGGAAATATCTCCAATGTTGCCCTTAATATTTTGAAGGACTTGTACTAGTATTTTATCTATATGTAATTATGAATGTTTACTTTTAGTACTTTTAAAATGATGAAATGCAGGAATGGGTTATTGAAAATTTATATATATTAATATTATGTATGAGGGAAAGATTATTATTGGTTTAAAAAAAATTCTGCTAAAAATTATTAATTCTTCTGATTGAAGGTTTATAAGGTAGGGTGTTACATCATCCGCCTGGATTATTCTTTAAGAATAACTCCAACAACATCCTCAAAGTGCATATTCTCATCAATATTATTATTTATAATATTGATGATGAGTTGATCATACAATCAGGTAAACTTTGAAGTATAAGCTTTGTACACTCATTTTCAACTATATTGAAATTTGTCGTGATAGTTGGGCAAACAAGGTATTCAAATGGTTGATGTGGTACGTCACTGATGTGAATTCACTCATCCGAAGAGTATAGAGTTTTCTCTTTAAAAATATTCTTGTGTGAAGTGACTTCACCTCATATAGTTTAATAAGGATATCCAAAATCTCTTTCGCAGTAGTCTTTTTCGCAACACTGGATAAAATTGAATCTGTCATTGATAAGTGCAAATTCGCAATTGCATCAATACAATTGTCCTTCCTCAAAATTGTCTTTATCTTCATTTTCCACATTGAGAAATTACTCCTATTGAACTTCTCTATCTCATATTTTGTTGTCATGGTTCCAAACCGACTTATACAATCCTCATTATGAATAGTATTACCTACTAGAAAAATGGTAGACCGTGAACCAGTATACCAGGTAAGTTTCCAAGAAAGAGAGGGGGATCACTAATGGACACACTTAAATATTAAGTCTTTCCTTGCCATAACTTTTCCTAGACATGCACTATCACACTACCAAATAATATCCAGTAACAAAAATAACTTTTTTTCTTATGTGGAAGATCAGATTAACCGTAACCACAGAGCATACTAAGAATTCTCCAACACTATTCTAATGACTATGCGACAAAAGACCAGTATCACTACCTAGTGGCTCTGATACCACTATTAGGTATCAGACTAAAGTATAAGCACACACAACTAAAATAAAAATAAGAGAAAAACACCGACAATAGGCAAAAAAGTAATTTCATTAATGAAAGAAATTACAACATTTCTCTCTCTACCTCCAAGAAGAAACAATAACACCCTCTCCTGAAAATAAAGGAAAAACAACTCTAAGAGAACCTAAAAGGAGAAATTATTTTTCTCTCAAGTACTAAAATAGCAAGAGAACGAAAAGGAAGTTATTTTGGTGTGTTTTATAAGGTAAACACTATGCTCCTTTTATAGTAAGAAAAGTAAGCACCAAACTAACATTTCTCTGATGTGAGACTTTTTTCTCACAAAGATTAGTGATAATATTGAATCTATTGTAGGAGCATAGACAACTGCTAAAACAAGTGAAGCAAGTACACCACAGCAGCAACCTGAGGAGTTAGATCTGAAACCACTCTCATCTCATTCAAAGTATGCTTACTTGGAGGAGTCTGAAAAGTTACCTGTGATCATATCTAGTGATATCCTCCCCGATTAAGAAGGAAGGTTGTTGAAGGTGTTAAAAGAGCACAAGAAAGCATTCGGTTGGTCCTTAGATGTCCTCACTAGGATCAACCCTACTATTTGCATGCACAAAATCTTGTTGAAAAATGATGGCAGACCCGTGAAATAGCCCCATCGTAGGATGAATCCTACCATCCTTGATGAGGTGAAAAACGAGGTGACCAAGTTATTGAAGGCCGACATCATATGTCACATCTCAAACAACACTTGGGTATCTATTATCTAAGTTGTTCCAAAAAACAATGGGATAATTGTTGTGCAGAAGGATAACTTTTTCCTTCTATTCATAAATCTAACGGTTGAAAGATTAACAGGTTTTTACTAGAGAATCATTTAAAACTTCAACAAGGTGACTTTGCCTCTTTCCAGCTTACTATAGAAGAAGACTTTGTTTGTTTTAGTTGAACCAAGTTGTTACTTGATGGTCTCAACACATGTACCATCTGAGGAGATAGACCCAAGACCCAATCTATTTTAGTTGGTTTTCATTTATATTTGCATGTACATTTGCATAACATAAATTCTCCACATTGAGGATAATGTTGATTTCAAAAGTGAGGAGTATTTACATTTCATGCATGAGGTTTCATTCATATTTTTTTTTGTTTTAATTGTTGTAGATTGATGGGAGGCTACTTTGAAAAAGATGACCGACTTGATCAAGAGGAAGAGTTCAAAGTTTGAAAGGCTTTATTCACCTAAGAAATCATGGTCGAGTTACATTAACATTGGTTTGGATTAATTTCAAGGTGAACAAAGCACCCAAGTGAGTTTTGAGTCTTATTCCTTTTTGTGTGCGCCACTCATGACATGAGAACCTTCCAGAACTTGATTGATTTCTCTGTGACACTAGATGAGCATATACACCAATAGATATGATTTAGGACTTCTTTGTCTTAGCTACTTAGCCAAATAACTCACTCTTAACTTAAATTATCCTTTGAATCCACCTTTGAGCCTTAGCTTTTTCTTGGATTTAAAGCCGAGAATTAAAGTCTTTCCAACCAAAAAACTTCCCACACCAAGAATTAAATGGAAGGAAGAAGCGTGAAATCATCACAAAAATCTAGTTCTACTCATCTCCAACAAATCTAAAAGAAAAAAAAAACGTGCCAAGTTGTCAAGAAAAAGAAAGAAAAAATCATTTTGTTTGTGTGTCAAAGCAATAAAAGAGTTCTAAAGGCACTTTAACATAAAGGTGATTGTTGAAAATACAAGGATATGATGACTAAAGATTTTGATGATTCAGGAAAAAAAGACTTCAAGATTAGAAGACTTATATTCATTTAAAATTGCTTGTAATAACTCTGTTTTGTCATCTTGAGTCTGTAAAAATAGAGTCCATGATAGTCAGCACTTAGTTTGTCCACAAAAGCTTCATTTTTATCAAGGACACTGGAATAACCAATTATTGCTGTGAATAATCAATTATCCTGTTTAAACTTCAAGTTTTCTGAAAGTGGCTCTGGAATAATCGATTATCTCAGGTGATAATCGATTATCTCTGGCTATTAAGGTTTCAAATTCGAAATTGATTCTGTGATAATCGATTATCACTTATAATAATTGATTATCCTAAACAAAACTAGTTTTCCTATATATTGCTCTATGATAATCGATTATCACTGATGACAATCGATTATCTGTGTCAATTATGAATTTAAATTTCGAATTTTAGACCTAATTTTCAAAAATCCCTAAATTGGAAAATCCTAAAACTCTATTTAAAGAACTCTCATGCTCTCTGCAAAGTAGACAAACATTTTTCATACTCAGAAAAATTAAGAGTTGTGATTGTTGGGAGAACTTTGAGTAAGGAAGAAAAATGGGCTTTGAAAACCTAGTGTGGGCTAGAAGCGATAAGAACCATTGAGTGGGATTCTAAGTGGATTGAGTGTTGTGTCGTCTCTAGGAAATTTGTCTTCATCCTTTGTGGCTTCAAAGGAGGTGTTCATCTCTTGTGTGACTCAAGAGAAGTGTTTTCTGATCCTTGTTTATTTATAATATGTTTATCTGAGAACTATTATTTTAGTGACTGAGTTAATCCTCTTTAGAGTTGTAGACCCCAAATCTTGCCCGACCTCACAATAAAGATCAGAAGACCTCCTTTTCGAAGATGGACGAAGCCTAAGAAGCCACTAGGAGAGACTAATAGGCCCCATACTAGGATAGGAGGGTTTTTTGGCACAAAAATAAGAATTCTCGCCTTTTGGGGTCGAGACCGCCGTCTCGAATTTGAGACCGCCGTCTCGCCTCGCACCAGTGGCGAGACGGCCGTCTCGACCTGACAGGCGTGAATCCCTATAAATAGGGTCTTCATTCCCCTCATTCCACACACCTCTCTCATTCTCTCTCTAGTCACATCACTAGTTTCTCTCTCTAGAATCCCTCCGACGCATTTCCGGAGCTTCTGAGTGTCTTTAGAGGTTTTTATAGCGTTTTTGAGAGGTTCCAGCGCTGTGTAGAGTGAAGGGCTGCCGCAAAACACCCTATTTACAAAAGAATTAATAGAAAAGCTTGCTTCGGAGGTTCCTACTTTCTCTCTCTATCTTTTACCGCATTATTTAAATTATGCAATAGACATTAGGGCCATGTAGTCATAATCAGTGGCGGATCTTGACCATTGATCTTGGGGGGGCCAAATAATATATTATTAATAAATAATAAATAAATATAAAATAATATATTATTAATAAATAAATATAAAAGGAAGAAAGAAGATGAAAGGGTAAAAGGATAAAATTGTAGATATATATTTAAATATATTAAATGATCATTAAGTTTGAGGGGGACAAAGTCATAAATTACATGGGAGTTACAAAATTGAGGAGGGGCTGAGAGGATAGAATTGTAAATATACAAGTAAATATATTAAATGTTTATTAAGTTTGGGGGGGCCAAAATCATAAATTACATGGGAGTTATAAAACTTTGGAGGGGCCACGGCCCCCCTCAGCTCCCAAGAAGATCCGCCACTGGTCATAATCTTTAAATTCCGCAAAATAAAAGGGTAAAAGCGTATTTTTCTGGTTTATTTATCAACAGAATAGCTGGCCTATCATAGGGAACCCGAAAGGGGCGTCGTAAAGGAACTAACACTTCCTTTACGTGTAACTAACTCCCTTACCCAACTCTGGTTCTAACGACCAAAGTTGGTTTTTCGAAAACCAACGCCTTTTAAACTCCTTTTCCGATGTTTCCGGTAAAAACATCGGTGACGACTCCAGAGAACCCTTCAAAAATAGCTCTTGGGTTAGCCCGGTTATCGGACAATCCAAGAGCACCCGTTTGAAAACCTCGCCCCTAGGTTCAGCCCGGTTATCGGACAACCTAAAGGCGTTGTAACCACCAATAAAAAATGCAAAAATCAAGAGAAGTCGAAACCATCGCGTCGCTCCGACCGCCCTCGTTTTGACGGCGGCGACAAGAGTGATTAACAACTGGACGTAGGGTCTTCTGATCTGAACCAGTATAAATTATTGTGTAATCTTCTTTCCTTGTCTCTTTATTTTTCAAGTACTCTATTATATTATCGTTTAATTGATAAAATCTTTGCGAAAAGTTTTTAAAGGGATAATTTTTTATAAGAAACCAATCCACCCCCTTTTGATTTTTGTCTTAACGCAAACATTCCGCTACGTGATACCAACAAGTGGTATCAAAGCTTGCTTTGATAGTTTTTCAAATTTTTTAAAATGGTCGGACAAAACCAAACTTTTGCTGAGGGTGCCTCTATTAACAGACTACCACTTTTTGCTGGTCAAAATTATCCTTTCTGGAAAGTTAAGATTCAAATATTTTTGGAATCTGTTGACAGGGGTGTTTGGGAAGCCGTTGTAAATGGTCCTTTTATTCCTAAAATGATTATAAATGAAATAGAGGAACCAAAACCATTTTCTAGATGGACTGCTAAAGAAAATAGAAAGGCTCAATATGATGTTAGGGCTAGAAACATTATTTCATCTGCTTTGACACTTGATGAGTTTTATAGGATATCTGTATGTAAAAGCGCTCAGGAGATGTGAGAAATACTAAGAATGACTCATGAAGGAACCCACAATGTGAAAAGAGCAAGAAAGAACTCATTGATTCAAGAATATGAAATGTTTAGGATGTAACAAGGAGAAACAATTTTTGATGTCCAAAAATGTTTAATACACATTGTCAACCACCTCTCTGGGTTTGGTAAGAATTTTGATATTGACGAATTAAATGTTAAAATTCTAAATTTTTTGGACAGGAAATGGCAACCCAAGGTAATTGTCATTACGGAGTCACAATACCTTGCAACTATGACAATGACGGCTCTCTTTGGAAAATTGAGAGCACGAGCTTGAACTAGGAAGGTTAAATGATGAGGAAGGCCAAAATATCAAGAGAAACCTAGCTTTTAAAACTGAGGTCTCAAAAAGCAAGAATAAGAAGGAAGATGAAGATTTCAAAAGTGAAGAAGATGAGAACTTAAGTCTGATGATTAAGAAGTTCACAAAGTTCATGAAATCAAAAGGAAAGCAATCTTTCAAAAGCAAGAGGAAAGAAAAAGAAGAATGTTCACTAAACTTCAAATGCTATGGATGTGGTGAAACAGGGCATGTGAAAGCAGACTGTCATAACAATAAAAGAAGTGATGAATCAAAAAGAAGAAAATCCTTTAAAAAGAAAGCTTACATTGTGTGAGAGGAAAGTGACTCTAGTTCTGAGTTAATTGATTCTGATGTTGAAGCAAACCTTTGCTTAATGGCAAATAACAATTTTTCTTCCGACTGTGAGGTAAGTGATTCTGACTGTTCTTCTAGTGAAATTGAAAATGATTATGATGTCTTACATAATGCATATGAAGAACTGTTTACTACTTTTAAACATTTGAAATCAGAACATAAAACATTTAAAAATAGTTTGATTAAATCAAAAAAGGAAGTAGAATCTTTAAAACAAAAATTGTATCTTTTAAAGAAAAATAAGTTGAACCAAAAGAATGTGCTTTATGTAAGAGCCATGAATTTGACATATGCATACTTGAGCATTTACTAGAAAATGCAACGAAAAATGTGGTTGATGTTAAAAAGAATGAAAATCAAAAGTTTGTGAAAACTAAAGCTTATAATCATACTCCTTTGAAAATAACTAAAATTTAAAGAACCCGTAGAGTATGGGTTGTGAAAGCAATTGTACCTCCTCAAAATAGAATTAAATCTTGTTCAAAAATTAAATAATCAAATGCATGTTTTTATTGTATAAAAAATGGACATACTTCAAATAAATGTAAGATTAAGCATTTTAGTGTTCCTAAAGGAAAATATATTTGGGTTCCACTGCGTGATACCAATAGTGATAAAACAGAAAGATGTAATTGGAACAAAGTTTCACGATACATTGATCCATGTTTTCATTTTTCCTAAAGTCTTAGCCCACTTTCCTAAAATAACCTACCCTGAACTGTAGCCCCATTACAAGCCAAGTAAAATTCTTATTGATCTACAAATGTATGTGTTCGAATGGTGAAAATTAGAGATCTTTCAAGCCTATGGTAAATGATGATGTCATGATGAGTGAAAGTTTCAGTATAAACATTTGAGAGATTAGAGTAAACACTTTACCACGAGAGGATGTTCCCTTGAAATGAGTCCTGGAATCCTTAAAGAGTACTTGACCATGATAATACTTTGAGTTATGATCTTAATCTTTTTTATTCTCTCACTTTTGGTTGATGAAGTTTTCCTTGACTATTGTAGTTTTCAAGATGTCAATAATATTTGCAACATTATTCATCTTTGCATTGCCTGCATTCTTTTCTTTTCCTTCTTCTTCTTTACTTTCTTTTATCTTTTGCTTGGAAGTGCAAAAGAGCAAAAGTGGGGAGTATTTGATGTATGTCATTTTACTCTTTATTTCTTGATCTAAAAGTATTTTCTAAACTAGTTATTTTATTCATAAACCATGCATTTAACATGTTTTCATTAAAAGCATAGCATAATTCAGTTTTTCATAATTTGTTGCACTTTATGTAGTTTTAGCATAATAAGTAATATACATGCATACATCCATATTTCATATTTCTTTTTCTTCTTTTGTAGGAGAGGTAATTTGAGATGAGCCAAATTGATATAAAAAAATGTCCAAATTGATGTCGTTAAGCTTCATTCTTCTTGAAAGCCCAAGTTTGCTTATGCAGCCCACTTGTAAAATGTTACAAATGAAAATTTTGAATCAAGCGAATTAACTGGTACAGGAATCCAATCTAGCTTAATTAAAGGCCAGCAGAAAATCAAGAATTAAATATAAATCAATGTTGGATCACTCAAAATAGGAAAGAAGCAGACTATTTTCTCCAAATCAGTCGCATAAATTGTTTTTCATAGCAATCAGATTTTGCAATTATTTATTTGAGAAATATTTGATATTATTGTAATTAATTTTAGGTTTAATTTCTCTTGTTCAAACCCCTATAAATAAAGGTTTTACAACAACCCACAATCACAATCTCCTAACCTGGAGTGAGAATTGTTGTTTTGTCTTATCCTCATTTTCTTCTCCTACTCTCAGTTCATAATTTAGTTTTTAGTTATGCGAGTTCATCTACTGCTACTACATTTCCGGTTTGTTCTCTTTTATTTAATTTTGCAATTTCTATTAAATTTTCCAGTTTATGTTGCTCTAATTATTTTATTTATTTAATGCTCATTTTAATTTCTATTATTAAATTGTTTAGAATTTTTATTCTAGTATTGCATAATTTTCATTTTCAATTTGTCTCGTTTCCAATTCCAAATCAAAATTTAGTTTTAGAGATATCACTTTCAAAAATTTCAAATTTAATTACTGCATAATTTTATTTCAAATAATTCTTAATTCTTTTACTTTTTAATTAAAAGCACTTTATTTTAATTTTGTAAATTTCATTTATTTAAATTTTGTTTCCGTTTAATTTTATTTGTCGTTAATATTTTATAACAATTTGATTTTAATTTTTATTATTCTGCATCAATTATTTCTTTTTCACTCTTTCATTCACCCCCATATTCACTCGTTATTTACTTGTTTCGGAGATAATGATATGTGATAATGAGTATGTTCTTATAATTGTGTCTTTGTGAGATTCGATACTGGGTTAGCTATACTCGTATTAGTTTAGCGACTTGTTTATTATGTTTTATTAGTATTTTGTGCGACTAAAATGTTGTTATCACACAGAAACGGTCGTTTACGTGAAAATACATAATACATGCAATAGTATTTACAACATACTATACGATAATTTCTCCTCAGCAGTCAAAAGATAAAAATGATAAAATAAGTATAACATATTAAATATATCACAATATTTTTATTAATACTAATTTTACATATTTTTTTGTTTTTTCAGTATGATGCACCACAGGAATATCAAACACAACAACACGATTAAGAAACTTTTTAACAATTCACATCACAAACCACATATCCACAAGTTGGTTCATAGGCTTTTCAACCACCTTCATTTTACAGATATATGGGCTAACTCCAAAATATATCAGGTAAATTTCAGTTTTGACAAGTCCCTTACATATATAATGTGTTTCCATCTTCATCAAATATGTTTGCCACCACTTTAATGACACTGCCATCAGGACATAATCAAACACACCTCCCATGGATTTGGTATCACATACCGATAGGTCCGATACCGATCAAATGTCGATACAATATTTGGATATGGGTGCAAGTAACCATATGTGTGAGGATGAACACCTATTTAGAAAATTGGAGAAATTTGAGGGCGATCATATTTTGTTTGGAGATAGCTCAGGAGTCTCGATAAAATGTCGAGATACTATTTGTTTCTTGCAGAATGATGACCTAATCGGGTCAATTGCAGATGTGTTATATGTTCCAAATCTCAAGAGTAATTTTTTGAGTATGGGGCAACTAATGGAGAGAGGATACTCAATTTTCATGAAAGACCGAATATTATAATTGAGGAACAAGTTTGGAAGGTTGATTGTTCAAGTAGAGATGAAAACGAATAGAATGTACAATTTGCAACTGAGAAGCATTCGGGAGAAGAGTTTGAAATCAAATGTAGAGGACACATTGAAGGAAAATTAAAGATCTGGTCACATGTATTTTTGTGGTTTAACATAGTCAATTCATTATGATAATAATGATATTGTCTGAGTTGGTGATGCAAGTGAATGGAAGTGGGAACAATCGGAAGGAGACCAAGTAGGACAAGTTGTTGTACCTGTAGTTATTGTCAAATCGAAAGGAGACCGAGCTATTGCAATACCAGTTGTTGTCACCTCAAAAGTAGGTCGAGTTGTTACACCACTAGTAATAGCTAATTCGAAAATTGAGAAGGAAGAAATAACTGTGAAGTTGAAGAAAAACATGAAGAGCGTGGTGCTCCAATTGTTGAACATGGAGGGAAAAATTTGTGAAGGTGTGATGCTCGGATTGCTGAGCATGGAGGGGGGAGTTTGCGAATGAGTGGTTGGTGACCATATTCGAGCTGTTATGGACAAAATGGTCCAAGTTATTATGGAAAAGAAGGTTCAAACTCTTGTAGACGAGAAAGTTCAAATTGTTCTTGAAGAAGAGAAGATCCAAGTTGAAATTGAGGAGAAAATCCAAGTTGTTATGGACAAGAAGGTCCGAGCTATAATTGAAGAGAAGAATCGAGTTGTTATGGATGAGAAGATCTGAGAAAAGAATGACATGTTGGTGATGACCAAATTGCAGAGTTATGACTAAGTTGTTGGTGTGAAGCAAGTGGATGTGAAGTCAACATTTCTAAATAGTGTGCTAAAGAAAGTGTATGTTGAACAACCACTTGAAGAAAGGCGAGGATTAGTCAGGAATATGTTTGTCCTAAGAGGCGTATGCAAAGGTATCCTAAATAAGTTCAAGATGACCAATTTCAATTTGGTATCAACCACATGGACAGTTACTAGTGTGAAAATGTGGATGATCGGGATAAAGGATGGAATGAACTTGAAATGTTCGGGAAGATGACAATTCAACTGGTAGAAAGCTCGAAAGTTTGGAGCCAAGAAGTTTTAAAACACAACAAGTCGATAATTGAAAGATCGGTCAAGCCAATGTAACAAATTGTCGAGTTAGCTGAACTAGGTCCTATTGTACCTACATAAACATCATACAGTTTCATATGATCGTCAAAACAAGTGTTTATCTGAAGATAAAAGTCAAAACACAATATTAAAATACCACAATGTAGAAAAAGTTCATATCATTATTATTGTATTTTTTAATATATGTTTACTTTTTTTTAATGTGTATTTTTCTTTTATTTAACATATTACATTTTATTTTCAACAATTTAATATATTTAAAAATTATTTTTTATTTTAATAAACATTAGAATCAAATTTTTATTTAGTAAAAATAAAAAAATTAAAATATATTAAGTAAAATTATTAATCAATTAACTATTTCAATATAAAAAAATTAATATTAAAAAAATAAATCCAATTAAAGTCATCATTTAAAAATAATTTCAATAAAAAAATCTTATTAAACTCATGTATTTATGTATCACTTAAAAATAAAATATGAATAAGTCCTGCATATATGTACATATATGTACATGACTTTTGTTTAAAGAAGGTAAATTCATCTCACTACTTCTTCATATAAAATCATATCTAAATGCATAACATATTCATGTCCACAAATTTTTAAAAATTGGCTCATTTTGAGAATAAATAATTTGTGCAATTCGCTATTAATTAAGTGCATGTTCCTCACCCAATTGTGAAATCATTATTTTTCATAACCGGTATTTGGAAGGCAGAAAAACCTTACAATAATGACAGCATCGAAATAGAAAAAAAAAATAAAGATAACATGTTAATTTCCTAGCTATATATGTAGGCACCTGCATGTCACATGTAGTTCAGGCTTTAGGTCTGAGATTCCAGCTAGGCCTTTGGGCTAATTATTGGGCTGTACTTAAATTAAGATGAGAGAAAGAAACATCCCTTCTTGCTGTTGCTGAATTGTGCCGTACATAAAGTTACCTAATATTTGATGTGGATTAAGTACGGATTGAAGATTTAGTAACTGCTACAATCCAACGCTAACTATGACATGCTTTCGCCCTACACCAGACCATTAAACCTTAAATACACTTGTTATTTCATGCCAGCAACTATCACAAAATAAAGCTAACACCTATAATAATATATATATGTCACGTGATGCCTCGCCCAACAACACGAACTTTCCAATTGTTTATATATAATAACGATGATGTTATCAATGCACCGGTCCCAAACTTTCCTCCACCTCTTCGTTATGTTTTATACGAAAATTCCAACCCAATGCCATTTCGTTGCAACTGGGGAACCTCAAAGAAAGCAGACGCAGGCAGAAAGGAACGGAGTCGTGTGACCCAACCTTCCCTAGATTCTTCCACTGTGCTGCCAGAATTAAATATTACCTTTATTCTGATTAACTATCCCATATCAGTTTTCTCTCATAAATAGTAAACCATTTCAATCAGATAACTAGTTAATTATTCATTGTTTATGCTACTTGCATGTTTCATATTTTTATTTTTCAACTAGTTAGTATTCATTGTTTATGCTACTTGCATCATTGCATGTTTCATGTCATTGACAAGAGTATATATATATAGGTTTTATTAAGGACTAATTTTTGTTAAAAAACTTTAATGGAATTCTCTTCTTCTTTTTTTCTCATTTATATCACTCTAATTCAAAACTAAAACTTAGTTTGTGTGTTCATACTTTATCTACGCTTCACCTTAAAGAGAGTAGTTTTTGGGGCCCAAAATTAAAATTGTGAGCCACCTCTGCAGAAGGCCTGTACCTCTGTAGTATCCCAACAAACAAAACAGTTGTCTTGAATTTTGAAAACCAATTCCATTCATTTACTAGGGATCAAAAATATCAGTTCCTTTACACCCCATTGAACGCCACCTCATGAATCAGCGTCAATACTTGAGACACATGCAATATTTCCCTATTTTTTTAGTATTTAATACATGATAACAAACTTGTTTAAAAGCTAAAGACCCCAATGGCCCTCATAACTATGCCTCAGTACTAACTTCTATAACTTCCACTCACAAAATCCCCTAGCTCATGCTCCTCACCACCTATTTTTCTCTCCTCTGTCCCATTCTCCTTAACACATCAAATCTACCACCTCCTTCATCACAATTCAGCTTCTGCTTCTTCCTTAGCACTTGAAGGCAAGGTTTTTTGTTTTTTTCTAATTTTCATGTACAATATTTAGGTAGTTTTAACAGCTTATGATTCTTACCTTAAACAATAGATGTCTTCTTCACAGGTGATAGCACTAAACACCTTTATGTTTTGATGCTATCTTTATCCCTCCCTAGCAATTGTGAACATTTTATTTTCAATTTCAGGACAAGGGTGTTGTTGAAGGGTCTTCAATTAGATGGGAACACCTAAAGGAGTGGAAAATGGAGAGTATGAGTACAAGGAAAACCAAGGGTTAACAAAGTCATATTACTTGGTGGTTTTCATCTCATCTTTGTTGATAAGCACAATAGGAGGCTCTTTGCTTGGGTGGTGGCTACACAAATACCATCCAACAAATAGACAACTTTGGATGGTGCCCTTTAGCCTCATTCTTTTGTTTACCCCAGCCATTGTTTGCTTCTCCCTCATCATTTCTGGCTTTCGTGTTTCCAAAAACGAGGAAGAGGATGTTCTCAGCATGAGTCAACGAATTCATCCACTAAATGACTCTCTTTGTGGCCCAAAGAGCTGATTCTTAGTTGGGCTGTGCAGGTTGAAATTAATTATCTCCATATTTTCTGATTTGACTTGTTCAATATTGGGAATAGTTCATTACTAGAAAACTCAATCACAAGTACCATTTTGTTTGAAACCATTCAAAATGTTAATCTGGATGCTTTACTTTCTACCTGATTCTGCAGGCTTCAACTCTCATGTGCTTCTTCTGTACGTTTCTGTTTCAGGCGTGCACGATTATTAATCAAACTGATAAAGTTTCTTTGGATAAGCAAATGACAGATCCATCTTTTCTTTTCCTTTTTTTAAGTTTTCATTCACTTTATTCCTTTTCCTTGTCCACAATTCAAAATAATAGATATCACAAGTCTCAACACGAGGAGTTCTTATCTGGGACCAAAATTTCCGGTTTCAATGTGACATCCTTTGTCATTAAAAGAATTGGAAACTGGAAAATGCTGAAAATCTAGGCAACATGTGACGTGGGAAGATTTTTGTAAATTAAGAAAGTACCAATTGAAAACTAAAGGGTTTTGTAAGAGTTCCTCCTTATGTCATTTTAGAATTTGTCTCGTTTTAAAGAAGTTAACTTCTTAAAAAGGGTCTACAAGGAAAAAAGAAAGGAAGATTAGGCAAGTTTAGTAGTGAGAGTTGTTGCCTTCCCCGGATTATGTGATCCAATTAGAATTGACTAGTCACTTTTTATAAGTCTACTTCTAAATAGTACCTTTCAACCTAAACCCTCCACTTATTTCTCTAACTATATCAATAATCAAATTCCATCAAACACCATATGTGCAATACAGAGTAGAACAAGAATTTTACTGGTCCATTTCAAAGACCAACTTATTTCAATTTTTTTTTGGAGTTACTACTAGTCTATATCATATGAAACTTCTAAAGGTAGAAAGATTTTATTACATCAGATTTTTTTATATATAAATATTAATCATTAGCGAAGTTGATGGCTCCATTTACATGACACCTTCACAACTACGAAAGTAAAAAAAAAAAAACTCTTAAACCGAATTAAAGAGAAAACCAGAGGAGTTTCTCGGAATAACAAAATATTTCAGCCAATCATTCCGTGATAACGTGAATATGTTTGAAAGTCATTCCATTTTCTAAGTCAAATGGAGGAGCATATGGCAAAGTAGTTTTCATATACACTGAAAGTAATTAAGAAGTGTTGAATGCATTTAAGCATGGCTGAGGAAGTAGGGGCAGCCACCATTGCTTCACAAGAATAATATTTTTTTAAAAGAATAAACCAAATATAGGATATATGTTTTACCAATTTTCAATAATTAAAAAAAAAATTAAAGGTTCTCTGGTTAATCAAATGTAACAATATCTTTCTACTTCGGACTTGTTATAGTCATAATCTTTAAGATTTCTAATTTTATATCTATCTCACTAATATAAGACTTTTCTTCAACGCGTTTCTTCAAGTCTAGCTTACTGGGACAGTTGTTTCCTCAAATCTAACTTACTGGGACAGTTCTGACCTGGTTTCAATTTTTAGCTTAAACTTGTGCTTCATGTTTTTGGGAAAACCCAATATTCCCAATTCAGAATTAGAGACTATTTTTTTGAGTTAGTTAAGTTTATTTCGAGTTAATTTTCAAGATATTATTATCATATGTTTGAGGATATACATCCCAACTAACCACGTATTTATACAGCATGATTATTCATTAACTACATTCAAGTTCTTCTTCATCTTTTTTTCTGAAAAAAAATTATCTGAAATTATGTGTGCTAGAGATTTAGTGACCGAGGATTGTGCATTTTTTGTCCCTTGCATAACATTTTTTAAAGTAATACTTGTGCTTGAAATGAATATGAACGTGTTAAGAACAGCTCTTTCGTAACAAAAAAGAAAGGGAAAACAATGACTAAGATTTTGTATTTTTTATTTTAATTTAATATCTGATTTCTTTAGTAATGTGCTCCCACGTCTGGTTCAAACTCCTATTTTGGTTCTTTTGATGTAGAAATACTCTACTTTAAAATTATTAAAGTAGTTATAATTAATATATTTAATAATTATTATAAATCCTTAAATGATAAAAAAAAAGTTATTTCAAATGAGATATATGAAAAAGAAAATGTTTTCTTTTTTTTAAGTTTTAAGAGTATAAAGATGTCTAGCTCAGAATATGGTGATTAACTATTAAGTCAATATTTTCTCATTATAAATATATTTTGTGAGTTGATCATTTTCTCAATACCTTCTTCATTAAACATTTCTGGTTTCTGAGTTAAGCAGCTAATTTTCCTTTGAATTTTGTGTATATCTTATGGAAAGTGGTGAGAGTCAATGGCCTACAAAATTAAATTAAGCATTAAATAGTAGAATGAAAATGTTACAACCCAACACAAGATAAAATCTGATGAATGAAGAAGATAAACTTCTATTCTAATCAATAAACTATATTGAATAAACTTCTTAGACTTCAATAGATAATAAGTTTACAGATATATTTATTTATCTATATATCTTAATTCTTTTATATTTGGAAAATGATACTTAAAGTCTCAAGTTATAAAAAATAATCTTAATTGGATTTATAATTTTGTTTCTTTATGTTAGATGTCAATTTTTTAAAGGAATTGAGATCCTTAGAAACCAAGAGGGAGTTACATAATTTTAATTTGGTTAGTCAAACAGAAGAATATTAATGTTCATAAAATGGTTGAGTTAAGAAATAGTATTTAAAAATGTAGGTAAAAGAGAAAGAAAAAAAAAATTAGGTTGACGTAGCTTTTTTATAAATAGAATAATGGTGGCTGCAACTTTCATACAGCCAAAATAAACATAACCAGGGACGTTTTCTCTTAATTTCGTTTAATCAAATATTTTTAGAATAAGTTTTGATTTTTGTTATTTTAAAAATAATTTTTAATTTGGAATTATTATTTTTAGTCTTTGTAAATAAGTTAAACTTCATTTTAAAATCACTAAAATATTTTTTATTATACGTTCATCCTTTTTAAACACGACATAATTATTTTATTATTATTATTTATTTTCAAATAAATAAATAAATAATATTCATTCTTAGATACGTCAAAAAATTTATGTTGACACAGTGTATCAACGGCGCATGGATATCACGTGGTAACTATTCCAATCTTTTCCTAAGAATTCTTTTATCCTTTAGTTTCTATAATTATTTAGAAAAAGGATTTAAAATATATAATTTTTATATATACGTAAACCAAAACTTTAGACAATTACAAAACTAAAATTTAAAATTGTTGGGCATGCACTAAGAATTTTTTGTTTTATTTTTTGACAATTTAGATAGGAGATTATCTATCATGAACAATGCGTTTTATTTTTCAATGTATTGATTCGTGGTTGAAGGATGATGAAATTAAGAAAAATATATCCTTTAATTACTTTAATTTATAAATCATGGGCACGATAAGATTTGAAAACCCAATCTTCTCCACAAAAATATATTTTAATTTAAGGAGGAGAGATTTTTGAAAAGTAAAGTAATGCATTGCTGTAGAACAGTTATTATTCTAGGAACAAAGTGAAAAGAGGTGTCTCCAATTAATATGGCTGTAAATTCCTGCAAAAATAAAATTGGGCTTTGAATAAGGTAGAAGTACTTGAATTCACCTCGGACCCGCTTCTCCCAAAAAAACAAAAACAATAAAGAACATGTTGTGCTTATCCCATAATCCCATTCCTGCTATGAGGTGCAACAGTACAACAATACCCGGTTCCAAACGCAGCAGCAACAGTCAAACTCAAACAGGGGAATGCGACCACCTATAAATACCCAACACTTCATCCTTCTCTTAGTTTGCGATTTCTAACTACCAAGCCGAAACAAATAAGACCCCAAATCTAACTATTATTCAGTTCTGTTTCGTTTGGTAATTTTTTTTTTTTTTCTTGAGCTCAGCACTGCTAAACTAACTTTAATCTATTCCCCTTGTTTTTACGTTTGTTGTTTTGTCTACAAATTCTAGAAACATCGGCTGCACAATACCCCAGAAGATCGGGCAGGATCTTCACAGAGACAAACCCCAGTTCTCGAGTGCGTGTCCAACACTCACCTCTCGGGCTCTCACCTGTTTTTCGAACATACCCAGGTCCTCTTTCTCACGTTTTCTGCTAAAGTTTTCGTCTTTTCCCCTTTTAGTTCAGGGTTTGTGTAACATTTTTCATTTCGGGGTTGGGGTTTGGTAACTGTTGACTGCTGCGATTATGGGGAATTAGGGTTTTGCCTTTTCATTTTTCAATAGTTTCAGTATTGAAGATGCAGCAGACACCGCCAATGATTCCTATGATGCCTTCGTTCCCACCTACTAACATAACCACCGAGCAGATTCAAAAGGTTTGCTTTTTTTCTGTTCTAGTCTCGCTGTTTCTCTCATGGATTACTGAACTTAGTTAGTTTTCATGGTTTGTTATGGCTTTATTATTATTATTGTTATTATTATTATTAGAAGAAGAAGAAGAATGGTAGCAACACATTCTTTATTATTAGTTGGAATTTATTGTAAAGCATAAAATCATATCTAACCGTCAGTTAGAAAAGGAGTATAATTTTGTAATGTCCAATAAATTTTAGCTAATAATAAAAAGTGTGTTTGAATTTTTATTTTTATAAGTTCTCTTATTGTTATTATTATTATTATTATCATTTTATCTAATAATAACACTTTTTCAATATAAAGTGAGAATGAATTGGATTTGTACTAATCTGCTATGTAATTATTGTTAATTCAATATTTTATCATTTGCTTATATTGAAGATAAGAATAGCATGTAGCTCTTTTCAATAAAAAGCTCACAACTAATGAATGATAAAGACAAAGGAGTGACATGTTTTGGATAATTCATTGTTCACCAAAAACTGCAGAACCACCCACATTTTCTTTAAAATGTTGATTTACTCAATGGTTGAGTTCCATCTACAACTACGTGTGTACAATATCTGCCATCATCTGTAACCGAGTTGGTATCTAGTATTACTGGCAACCATATTTGTTTATCTTGATGCTGGTTGCATCAAGTTACGATTTAGGTTAATAAACTTATACCACTCATTGAGAACCTATTATTACTTGGAGCCCTGTGCAAGTTCTCTAACTTAATGACAGACATCTTCCATATACTTTGTTATTCTACATGGAACATTTTTAGTTTCCGTTAACAAAGGAGATGCTAGTAGAACTATTTTCTTTCACCAGTTGTGCTTTGATTATCTCTTTGATTTACTACTTTAGATGGGCTCATTGTTTTCCTCTTTGAAAAAAAGTCTATTACCAATTAGTAATTACAAAATAATGAAGTTGTAATTTGCAGCACAGGCTCTTCCTTTTACTCTTTTTTTAAAGGGTTAGGAAATTGAAGCTCATAAATTGAAAGCCATATCTTATTTAGTGGGTTGACTACATGATCTAAAATTCATGTAGAGAGTAAGGTCCGTTGCTCCATATTAATTATTTCATTAAACGTTTTCTTTCAATTTTCTGATATTTTTTTATCTCTGTTTTTTTGGGAGATCTTTAGACCTGGTTGGTTTGAGAAAACATTTTCTGTGTTTGTTCCCTCTTTTCTATTAATAAACAATGCCTCTCTGTTATGTTGTTTCAGGTTTTTAAATATATTTATACTGTAAACAATGAAAACCCTCAAATCCTTGAATAGGAAACCAAGTGAAAACAAGGTGTAATTGTTTTATCATGAGTGAAAACAAAAAGTGAAAAAGGAAAACAATTTCTTAAAGCAAATTGGCTCATATGTTTTTCAAAGTATTTTAAGTCAAACACCAATGTTAGACTTGTTTGTTGATAGTCAACGAAGATAACTTCAGTTTAGCATTAAAGGAGTAGTAACGCATCTCCTCCTTCTCATGCATTTGAGTGATTCACCAGTTGAAAAGTAACAAGCATTGTCAGGAGTTATAACCCATTGATCTTTTAACCAATTAACTTAATTTGGTAACAGCAAATAATTATGAGTTTGAACATACATGTTGATTTACCATAGTAGATTTTGGGTCTTAAAGTAAATCACCTGAAAAAAGGAGCTTGTTGGTTGGAGTATAGCTTTATAGGATTGCATAATTTTATTATATTGGGAGAATTGGTTTCATTTATTATACTACAATATGTCATCACAATCGCATGATGGCTAAGCAGCAGAATCTGGGATCACACTACATTATTTAGGATTGTAAAATTTAGAAGTATGGTCATAAATATGGGACTTTACTATAAGTATTTGAATCCATTAATAAATGTATTGTCATAAATGATGTTGTTTAATTCATCTGTGCTTTTTTTTTTCCTCTTCATAATTTTCACTCCACAATTCAAATGATACAATAACTTATAACAAAGCAAGCTGCAAGTATCGTCATTATATAATTTGAAACCCTGTCATGATACAAGTAACTTATAACAAAAACATGATGCAGTACCTTGACGAGAACAAGAAGCTGATTCTGGCAATATTGGACAATCAAAATCTTGGAAAACTTGCAGAATGTGCCCAGTAAGTGTGACCTCTGAAATTCTATGTGCATGTTTTTGTTAGCATTGATGGTTGGTCTGAGTTAATTTATGAGTTCACTGTCTCTTTTACCTAATCTTAACATTTACATGTACAATGGGTGAGGCTATTGATAGTTGCTTATATACTATCCTCACTCCTCACTAATATCATTTACTTCCAAACATATGTAATTTATCGTGGTCCTTTTTCTGAATAATGATATTTTCTAGATCCTTATCTATTTCCTAGAAATTATCTTCGAAGGTCTTAGTGCATATTTTGCACTAGTTTTATGTAATGGATGATGATGTTTGCTGCCTTAGGTACCAAGCTCAGCTGCAAAAGAATTTGATGTATCTAGCTGCAATTGCTGATGCCCAACCTCAAACCCCAGCCATGCCTCCACAGGTAAAATAAGAGCATAGCTGGTTCCTTGGAAGTCTTATCAGTTGCCCGTAATCTTGATTTTATTGCCTTGCAGATGGCGCCACACCCTGCCATGCAACCAGGATTCTATATGCAACATCCTCAGGCTGCAGCAGCAGCAATGGCTCAGCAGCAAGGAATGTTCCCCCAGAAAATGCCATTACAATTTGGTAATCCACATCAAATGCAGGATCAACAGCAGCAGCTACACCAGCAGGCTATCCAAGGTCAAATGGGACTGAGACCTGGAGGGATAAATAATGGCATGCATCCAATGCACAGCGAGGCTCTTGGAGGTGGCAACAGCGGTGGTCCACCTTCGGCTACCGGTCCAAATGATGCACGTGGTGGAAGCAAGCAAGATGCGTCTGAGGCTGGGACAGCTGGTGGAGACGGGCAAGGCAGCTCTGCTGCTGCACACAACAGTGGAGATGGTGAATCTTATCTGAAGGGGTCGGAAGCAGCAAAGTGACATGTTTTATTGTGCTTTTTTCAGTATATATATATATATATATATATATATATATATATATATATATATATATATATATATGACTGTTGATAGTAGGTTTTTTTAAAGGTAGGTCTAGTGTGATTTGATGACCATGACCTTTGATGGGTCAACCAAAGGACTAAAGGGCTTCTCTTGTTTGATAGATTAGGTAGTTGTGTTATTAGAATTCCAACACGTAGCAAGTTTGCATCAACTGAAACTGCTGGTGCTACAACATACTGTACTTGTTACTGGAAGAGGTGCAAGCATGTGGTATTTTATGATTACCTAAATTGCTTGCTGCTTTTTTAACAGTTTTGCTTTGCAGTTTGCTGTGCTCATGTCATTTAAACAAAACGTTTGCTTTTGGTTCAATTATACCGGATTATAGGCATCAATTGTAGCAGGAAATGCAGTGGATTAATTCACGGTCTGATTTTACATCAGACTCTACTCTTAAGGACTAAAACTCCCAGTTCAGGAACATTGTATGTGCACAATTTCGTCGTCAAACTTGTCGTTTTTATGATAACGTAGATCTCTATTTTGGTAACTTAATGATCAATGTAGTTTTCAAATGTGATTAGGTTTACCTTGCAAGTAGAAAATGACATTAAGTTCGACCGTTTTGTGGCCAAAATTGTAGGCATGCAAATTTTTAGGGGTTAAATCATGTCTCTTGTCGTAGTGGTTCTAAGGTACATCTCGGGACACGTGGTGGATTTGAAAAAATCATTAAGGTTGCCTATAATGTTTGAAAAAATTGGGATGTTAAGTTTTTTTTTTTTTTTTCAATTTACTATTCTCATCTTTATTATTTCTTTTTTACATTGTTGTATAATCGAATAGTGAGGGTAGAAGTTTTGAAATGCGACAATTGGAATTGAATAGCCATGAGACATGCATGGTTGAATGAATTAATATAGAATGTGGATGCACTCGAAGTAGAAGGAGGAGGATGGAGTGGTCCATCGTGACTCCAAAAGAAAAGAGCAATGTGGAGATATCATAAGAAAACATATCTTCCACCTTTTTCTTAAATTTGTCATCTCCTCTAACGGGGATTCTAACGACAGTTAGGATGCAATTTTCTTACTCATGTGTTCTTGGTGCTAGAAGCTGTTGACTTAGATTTTAAATAAATGATTCTGAACTTAGTTATTTGATTTCGATTGATGTAACTTCATGATCAAGTAAAGTGGAATCCTCCAAATACATTTTTTTATAGAAAATAAAATAAATGTCTCCATCAATTATAATTTGTTGGTACACAAGTTTACAAATATTTAACTCATACATCAAACCATCATATTTTCATAATTAATTTTAAAATCGCTTATGTACAAACAGAAATACAAGTTTTATGAGTTGTTGAGATTCATAGAAATTTATTACCTTCACAGTACTACATGGGGACAATCTTATACATGCAAAATTGTGATGGTGATTAAGTGTTTTTTTTCTTCTCCCCCTTTCTTTTTTTCATATTCACACGTTTCAATTCTTTCGGTGATTACTTGCGGATTGGAATATGAGCTGGAGAATAAGTTTTATATTGGTGGAGAATGAGAGGTGCTATAAGATTCCAAATCCTTATTTTGTACTCCATTTTCATTGCCATTTGACTTGTTTATACTTATTATGTAACCTATTCATTTCTTTCACTTTCGTTAGGTACTAAAGTTTGTATTTTACGTTTTTGCTTTCTTCATCAATCTCATTTATTATTATTCTATCTTGCGTATGGAAACAAAAAAAATATATACTCTACTCAATAGTAGGTTTTATATAAATCTCTAAACATGTTTTATCGTCTTATAAAATCATAATATTAATCCTTCAAACCATTCAATTTATATTATGATGTGACAATATAATAAAATACTATGATACAACATATTCCTAGTGCATAACTTATGCTAATTTCTTAAACAAACAATATTCCCATTTTGTATAATTGCATTCAATGTTGCCAAATCTTAAAAATATTCCCATTTTGTCTTATTTGTTTCGTCCCTAACATACATGTTTTGTATATAAATCTACTCAATCTTCCAAATCTTCATTTAAATTAAAATTATAAAGATGAAATGCAAACATTGCTTTTAAAACGCCACGGGATAAGAGAAAAAAGATGATTGTTAGGATTTCAGGGATATAACTATCTCTTTCTTTTATCTCCCGAGATCTTCGAGAATTTTCTTGTGTATTTCTTTCTCATAATTTCATGATATTTAATGTCTTAAAAGAATATTATATATGAGATTAGTCTTAATCTAATCTCTTAACACTAGTACAAAATAAGACCGATGTAGAAAGTGTGACTTTCCACATCGGTTGTAAGCGAACCGATGTAGAAAGTCTAATATTTTTATTTATTCATAACGCTCTCTCAATTATCCTATCTATTACCTTAGAGATCGAAGGTCGATCTCTCAACCATTTAGCTTCTAGGATTTTCTCGATAATAACTTATACATAAATTATATTTATATACAAATAAAAATGTATATCCATGTAAATATATAAATATAAAATATATAAATACAAATATATTTATATATTTATATGTTGGATGTGAGTACGCGTCGAGGATGAAAAGTGTGTGTCGAGTGAATTTTCAAAATTTGATGTCAAATTTGTGAATGTAGCTCTTTATATGGATTATAACTTAATGACAAAATATAATCTTTATAATTTATTTATATAATGATATATTTTACGTTTTTGCTTTCTTCATCAATCTCATTTATTATTATTCTATCTTGCGTATGGAAACAAAAAAATATATACTCTACTCAATAGTAGGTTTTATATAAATCTCTAAACATGTTTTATCGTCTTATAAAATCATAATATTAATCCTTCAAACCATTCAATTTATATTATGATGTGACAATATAATAAAATACTATGATACAACATATTCCTAGTGCATAACTTATGCTAATTTCTTAAACATAACAATATTCCCATTTTGTATAATTGCATTCAATGTTGCCAAATCTTAAAAATATTCCCATTTTGTCTTATTTGTTTCGTCCCTAACATACATGTTTTGTATATAAATCTACTCAATCTTCCAAATCTTCATTTAAATTAAAATTATAAAGATGAAATGCAAACATTGCTTTTAAAACGCCACGGGATAAGAGAAAAAGATGATTGTTAGGATTTCAGGGATATAACTATCTCTTTCTTTTATCTCCCGAGATCTTCGAGAATTTTCTGATTATTGTGTATTTCTTTCTCATAATTTCATGATATTTAATGTCTTAAAAGAATATTATATATGAGATTAGTCTTAATCTAATCTCTTAACGATGGTATCAAACTTAAAATCTGATATCATATAAGGAAGAAAAAATAACATAAATCACGAAAATACATAATCCTTCCATCTCAAACTTATAATCAAGAAATTTAATACCCAACCTAGAAATAAATCAAATTAAATTAAGAAAATACATAAATATGATCTCGATCTTTTATAAGAAAAAAAAATGCTGTTCAATTCTATAAAAGAAAGTATAACTTAATCCAAAAGGGTATACAAATATTATAGAATTTAAACTACTTTATTTATAAACTCATCCCAAAAGTCAGAAAAAAAAAAAAAGAACAAAAAGAAAGAGAAGACTATGCATAAACTTTAACGGAACTTCTACATCAAGCACCTATATTTATCCCTGCCTTTTTATATATATATATATATATATATATATATATATATATATATAGTATTAGTGAGAACAAAATTATATTTTTGATAGATTAAAAATCATTTAATTACTTATTTTCAATTTATTTTTAAAATAAAACTTTTGTTATTTACGACAACATAATTATTATCTGTCTAGGGATATATGAAGATTGTTAAGTTTTTAGTATACTACACATTAATTTTAATAGAAAATTTGTATAGAAACAATTTAAAATTAATAAAAATAATATTGATATTTCTTAGTATATATATATATATATATATATATATGATTTAAATATAACGAAAAAAAAGTATAATATTAGAATAAAAACTGACTATCATTTAATCACAAAATTTATATGCCTTAAATCGATTGATTTTTGAAATATCTACCTTAAAAAAATACTAAAAAAAATTAGAACTTATTAGCAGAAAAAAAAACATTAAAATAGCATATATGTTAAGATCCTAATATTAGTTATTATCATAGGATAGAAGGAATGAGATTGTACTTTCAACTGTCTAATCAAAACAATAAAAAACATATATTATACATTAATTATCGGATACCAATGACGTTGACACTGATATTTTATACTGTAAATTTGACTAAAAACCAAAATTTAAAAAAATAAAATAAAAAATGAAGAAGTGATAATTCACTGAAAGCAAATGCAAAATTAAAACGCAGTGACCCAGTCATTAATTGTAGCAGCACACACTTGAATATGAATGGTCAAAGAACTCTACTGTAGGTAGTAGAAGCGGCAATGACAAGGATAATTTAAATTAAATTACATTAAATTACGCAACGAAATGAAATTCCACAATCGTAACATTACAAGAAATGTCCTTCTTCTTCTTCTTCTTCTTTGTTTTTGTGGTCAGTAGTTGTCGGCACTCATGTCCAAACCAAAACACATATAAGGGAACTCCAAGAATTCCTATGATATCCAAAACCTAACAACCAACGGTTTCTCATACAACCTAATTCTCCGACCAAACATGAAAACAGAGCAACACCACGCCAACAGAAGACTTTCACCTTCGCTACAACGTAAGATCATCAAAACAGCAAAACCCGCCGCTTATTTTATCCTCCTTCTGCTAACCTACACCTTAGGTTACTTATCCCACCACCCTTCTTCCACTTCAACGCCACTCTCACCCTCGTCAATACCACCACAATTACCAGAACCTGTTATTAATTTCTCAATTAACACCACTGAGTTGAACCCGTTCCGAGTCACCACTCGCTGTGCGGACCCAATTCCCCCGGAGGCCGTCCGCCGGAAGCTCGTTGACCGTCTCTTCAACAGCACCTCGCCGTTTGAAAACTTCCCCCCGCCGCACGCGGCGGCGAAGCTGCGGCGGACTACGAGAGTGAAGGGATGGGGCTCCACCGGTGCCGTGTTCGAGAACCTCATCCGCCGCGTGCGGCCGCGGATAGTCGTGGAAGTAGGCACCTTCCTCGGCGCGTCGGCGATTCACATGGCCGAATTGACTCGCCGGCTCGGACTCCAAACTCAGATACTCTGCGTGGACGACTTTCGCGGCTGGGCCGGGTTCAAAGACCGATTCATGAGCATACCGATGGAAAACGGCGACGTTTGGCTCTTTTACCAATTTCTTCAGAACGTGGTCACTTTTAACCACAGCGGGTCGATTTTACCCGTTCCATTTTCAAGCGGGTCAACCCTGATATTGTTTTGCGAGTGGGGTGTCTACGCGGATTTAGTTGAGATTGATGCGGGTCACGATTTTTTATCTGCTTGGGCTGATATAAACCGAGGATTTCGGATCCTCCGACCGGGAGGGGTTATTTTCGGACACGATTATTTCACTGCTGCGGACAACAGAGGGGTCCGGAGAGCCGTTGATTTGTTTGCCAAAGTTCACAATCTGAAGGTAAAAGTTGATGGTCAACATTGGGTCATTTATTCTTCCTAGTGTTAAAAATTCATAATATGTGGAGTAAATAGTTTTAAGTTTTATACAAGTGAGATAAAGATAAAAAATAAAAAAAGACACGTTGATTCCATTATTCCGGTGTACGTATAAATTATAATGAAGGTTCAATTTGAAGAAAATAGTCCTTTATTGGTCACTAATTCAAGATGAAGCTTCCTTTTCTCTTCACTTTGATATGCTTTTTATTTTATTAAGGGTGGAGAGATTGCTCTTGATGGATAGTTAGGAACTTCAAACTAAGCATGTTGACTTTAATTGGAGTTACTTCAAAACCAATTTGTTATTATAATAATATTTAGAGTTTAGTCTTTATATAACAAATCATGCAACATATCGTTTTTTAAATGTTTCATATAAAAATTGATAATTTTATTATTCATATCGATTTATAATCGAGCAAGAGAATAACATAATCTATTGCACAGCAAGAATTTATTTATTTTTTTCTCAATAATGGAAATATGCTTACTATAAAAATATTATTTATTATAATTTAAATACAAATTTTGGAAATATCGTTTTCAGTTGAACAATAATGTTACCTAACAAAATTTATCACTCGAATGTTTGATATGACATTAGGTGGGTTTGTTTGTATTTTTAAAATATAATTAGTGTTTTTAATAAAATAGGTATATTTCTTTTTTTTTAATGTAGTTGTCTACCACGATTATTTTCAAAATAATCATTTTTCAATTTATTTTAATAAACTAATTTTATAAATTTCTTAAATTACTGAAGTTTTGAAAATTATTTTCTTAAAATATTTGTTTTAAGTAATAAACTAAATTATTGTTTATATAAATAATGTTTTTTACAATATTAGTTGCTTGAATTTTTTATTATGTCGTCGAAGAGAATAATATTTTAAGTATTACTAAATAAGTTTAAGTAAGATTTACAAAATTATGTTAAGTGGTCATAATTTGATTATTAAATGAAAATTTGTATAATGTTGTTTCTGGTGAAAATTTGATTGATTTCGATTTATGGGGAGTTGAGTCCTAATCAAATCTCGACCATGTAGATTCTTTTTACTTAGGCTAGCAACTAATTTTCAATCGAAAAGTGCATGAGAATCGAAAATCTTATAGTGTAAAACGGCATGACCTAGAATACATATTTTTGATGTTTTCTTAAGAAATGCGAAGAAAAAGAAATGTCGAAATCGAAAAGTAGTGCGGAATATTAAAGTGCAGAAAAAATGTAAAGTGCAGAAACCTCAAAATTGCATTAAGTGTAAAAGAATCGAAATTGCAGGAAAGTAAAGAATGGAAAATCGAAATTGCAGGAAAGAAAATAATAGGAAATCGAAATTGCAGGAATGTAAATGGCGAGGATCTTAAACGCATAACATTAACTTACGTAAAAGTAAAGGAACTAGGAATTGAAAGTGTAGAAACTTAAAGTTGCTTAAACGTAAATTGCATCATAATAAATTGCATGAACATAAATTACCAGGGAAAGTACAAAAAGCGGTAAAGACAATCAATGAAAACGGAAATCCAGATCGCCAGAAACTTCATGATTTCGTCGTTCTCCGGTAGACTTTTCACTAGTGTTTCAGTTCTCTCTGCCAATTTCCCCGCTCTTCCTCAAGCTTTGCTCTATTTATAGGGCGCCCTTCAGATAACCTCCTAAGAGCAGTTAACAAAACTGCCACCACGACCCACCATGCACGTCTCTCAGTTCCACGGTTTAAAAACTGTATTTCATGTTCTCATGCATGAGATAACCGCTCCCTTGACCTTCGTTCTCTGCCACGGTTTAGAAATCGCTTCCCATGTTCTATGTGCGCGTTAACTGTTCCTCTCTTTCTAACTTAGCCAGAATTTCGATGGTCGTGCATGTTAACTTTTTCCTCGATTTCGATTTCAAAAATCTCGAGAACTTTGCATTGCTTTTTTTACCTTAACCTTAACATTACATGATTCTAATTCCTCGATTTTCTTCAACAATAGACATTAAACATTCCTCCTTCGATTCTCAATTCTAATTCTCGATTTATGTGTCCACACTGTTACACGGTCATCGAATATTTTCCAACCATCTTTTTACTTTATCAGTTTTTTAACCAATCATATGATCCTCGATTTTTCTTTTCTTCGTTTTTCGATCCCTTTATCGATTTCCTACTAACAAAATGCCCCCTTGGAAGAATATAAATATTAATTTTTATTTTATATTCTTACAAAATGATTCCCGCCTTCAAACGTTTTGGAGACCCAAAATAACTTTTAAGGTTTAGGGTTTTTCTAGGGTTTCTTTGCTTTATGTCACATCAAATCACTCTGTTGTCACACTGCACACGCCACATTAATTACCCTTCGCCTCTGTCGCTTCCAATACCCTAGTTGGTTTCTTTTAAACGTTTGTTAGTCTTTTTACCCTTGTTTTTTACCACGAACTTAACTCATTTCTCCTTTGCACCTTCGTCTTCTACCTTTCATCTTCATCTGCTCTACCGATTGTAATGGCAACCTCATCCAAATCCTCTGATTTTTCTGCCCCACCACTTCCCTCGGTGACCTCCAGCCTGTTAGAGATTAACGGATAGAAATTTGCTCCAGTCCCCCTGATGGAAGAAGCTTCTCAAAAGATTGTTGAGACACAGGTACTCATTCCTTACATTACTGATAATGTAAATTACGCTTTTGGAGGTCCTATCCGCTATTGTGACGGATCATTTCCTTCTTCCCTCAGTCTTTCAGAGAGTAAAGCTCTTGTTCACAAGCCTGAGGTGCGAACTGATTTTTTGAACATTGTCTCCAGAGTGTATCGAACAGGTCCCCCTCACAAAAAACCCTTGTACATTAGGTGGTTTGACCGGGTTAAAACTAAGTTTGGGAACCATTGGAGAGACGTAGGGATCTTCGATTTCCTACATTTGTCTCGATGTGATCTGTCTTTTCTGGACATGTCCATGTTTTTATCTGCCGTTCATTTATGGAATAAGGACTTACATGCATTGGAACTTCCATGTGGCCCCTTTTCGCCCACCCTTTTCGAAATTGCTGCTATTACTGGATTAAAGCCCACGGGGGAAAAATACTATAAGGGGGCTTTCCCTTCGGATAACTCTTTAAGGTCGAAAATCGATTGGGAATCGAAGGCCTATGGGCATTTTCTCGAAAAGCACTTCGTCGATGATCAATCAGTAGCTGTGACTGATGAGGAGCATATAGCCTTTCTGGTGTATTGGTTATGTACCCATGTCTTTTGCCCCCGATCCATCCAAATTTCATCCCACCTCTATAACCTTGTCTATCTTCTCCATACTAGCCAACCTAGGATTTGTTTGGCAAAACTTTTATTGGCCCATGTTTATACCTCTTTCGATGAAGCCGTCGAAATTTTGAATACCCCCAGGGTTTCGAAGAATTTTTCAGGACCTATTTGGTTTATTCAGTTATGGCTCACTTCAATTTTTGAAAGTATTCTCCCCCCAACCTCCAACATTCCCCCAAGTTTAAATTTGGAAGGTGCTCGATTGTCCTCTCGACACCCTCACCACAAACCCGACGAGGCTAGTTACCGAAATTACTTACAATTTTTGTTGACCCGCTTTCATTTTTATTCGAGTTTGGCCCCTTTCATTGTGTATCTTGGACAAATAAGTGACAAACTTCGAGGGCCAACATGGTTTAGATCGAAATTTCCTGTTCTTACTCCCGGGCTACAATCGGAATTGGTCGAAGTCTGGAATAATTACCTAGCCCAAGATGTTTTGGTATCGAGTTTCCAATCGAAGGATCTTCAACTCATCACTTATTACCCCCAGCTTTTCTCGCGACAATTTGGTTTGAGTCAAGCCTTACCCTTTTTTCCCATCGATACCTCCTCAAGGTCCAAATTAAGTGAATCGACTGTTGGACGGGAGCTCGCCAAACTGCTGCCAAAAAACCCGATGCATTTTTACCCTTATATTTTTGAATCCAATTATTTATCTACTCTTGGTTTCTCTCAGTGGTGGACCGATTGGTTTTCAAATAATCATTCTGATTTTGACCTAGTCCAATCAAAATTGACTGCTCATCCTTCTCTCGTGCTGCAGGACAAGTCGAGGCGAAGAAAGGTACATACTCTCACTATCTCCAAATATCTCGATTCGAAAATTTTTATCGAGTATGCTACAACCCCTTGAAATTAGAATCGACCTTCTATGATGCTGTTATTTCCTTAGTCAATAAAACAGACACTAACCGATCGAACCACAAAATAGTCAATCCTCGAGGCAAAACCCCATTTGAAATGTATTATCCTAACCATCTTCCCACTTTCCCTTCAACTCCTTTTGGACTAGCCAAACATTTAACTCATCCCAAATGGGTTCGAGAGTTAAGATCCTCGAAAGAAACTCTTTACCCTAAACCTAAAAACAAAGAAATTTCGATATCGAAATTATCCTACTTCCCTTACCTAAATCTCCCTCAATCTCTTCTTCCTTCCTGACTTGTTCATATCGACCGAGTCAAGATT
Organism: Sphenostylis stenocarpa; assembly: GCA_963425845.1. Classification (NCBI taxonomy): domain Eukaryota; kingdom Viridiplantae; phylum Streptophyta; class Magnoliopsida; order Fabales; family Fabaceae; genus Sphenostylis; species Sphenostylis stenocarpa. The sequence continues at coordinate 60,987,520 of OY731401.1, read as the reverse complement.
TTGACTCCATCACCCTTTGGTGAGATTTTTATTGCCTCTTTTAAGAATGTTTTCAATCTTTTTCAAATTGTAATCTAACGGTTTTCCTTTTTTCAATAGTTTCGAAGCCTTCTACAACTGTTGCCCCCGAGAAGGACTGGGAGTCCTCGGACGAGTCGGATCCTTCGGCCCCCACTAAGAAACGCAAGCATTCTGTCACTATTACCTCATCTTCGAAAAAATTGAAGGTTTTTTCTCGATTTCTTATTGCCTTATTCAATTTTTATTTTCTTTGTCCATAGCTGATTCACTTCTATTTTCAGAAAAAATCGAAGAAGAGTCCTCGATCTGTTCAGCCACCTGCTGTAAATCCTTTATCGACGGACTCTAACACGGTCAGTAAGGCGGACCAACCAACACCCACCACTCTTTCCAGTCACGTAAGACCCTACTTTACACAAATTTTATATACCTAGATTTTCGATAAGGCTTATAACATGATTTTAAATCTCAATGTTTTCCAGGATCATCCATCGGCGACGATATCGACGAATGTCGATTCTTTACTTCCCTCCTCAGCACCCATTCTTGAGGTACATCTCCTAAATTTTATATATATATTTTTTAGCTTTTTTTTTTACACCTTTTTTAATATTTGTTTCGATTCACAGCAACCTGAGGCTGTACAGCATTCACCTCCTGCCTCAACACCTCTCAATTTACTTCCCCCTGGTACTTAATTTTTTTTTCCTTCACTGCTTAATTCTACTTCATTCTTTATTAAGATTTTTCGATTCACTCCTTCGAATGATTTTCTCTCCAGTAAATATCCCTGTAGTCCAAATCCAGGATTCCCCTTCACCAACTCTTGCAGAGCAATCGGATTCCCCTCCTTTTGCGATGCCATCTGTTGAGTTACTCTCGGCATCATTGCCCGAGATAAACGAGCCTGCTCCAGAGAATGTGCCAGAATATCGAGCTGCTATCGAAGAAGACCATTTTTCGATTCTCGATATTCTGCTGTCTGAAGAGGTCACTCCTTCAAATCATTCCTCCCAAACGCCCACGACCTCGATCGAGGAAGCGTACCAGCTGAAACAATGTTTTAGGTCCTTCTTCTACTCCTCGCCTCTAGATGTTTTGGTGGAATTGCGCGCAAAGAAGCAATACTTCCAAGAGATTCTCACTTCCATCGAAGCGTTCCCTGAAGATGCTCTCCCGAGGGGTTTCGATGCGGAAGTCGCGGCGGCCACCGATTTGTTCAACAAAGCTTATGCTGCGAGGAAGAAAAAACAATCGATCGCGACCAAATTAGCTGACATTTCTACCTTCCAGATTGAGAAGTCGAATTTACTGAAGACTCAGAAGCTCAATCTAGAAGAAGCGTTGACGGCGCGAGCTTCGATTGACAGCGAGATCGAACAGTTGGAGAAGAGACTAAATCAACTTAGGTCGCAGAAGGAGTTTCTTACATCAGAGATAGATTCGATTAAATCCTCTGCGAAGGAAGTAGCGTTATCTCTGGGGCAGAGTATGGAGCGTAAACATAAGATGATCGCGGAAGAAAACTCGATTTCCTCTTCCTGGACACAACTGTTAATAGATTTTGACCAACTTAAGAATTAATATTTGTCATTGTAAAACATTATTCGAATTAATTTTGAATGTTTATTTCCCTTATTCGAGGCTTATATTCTTTCAAGTATTTACCATTTATCGATAAGACCTTCTCTTTATTGTACCAATCGACGATCGAATAAGCATTAATCGACAATACTTTTACAACTTCGAAAGGTCCCTCCCAATTTGGTGACCACTTACCATAACTTTTACATTTCTTATCCATCGGCAAAATCGTTTTCCAAACTAAGTCTCCTTCATTAAATATTTTCTGTCGAACTTTCTTATTATAAACTCGAGCGATTTGATTCTTTTGTAAAATAATACTATTCAATGCTTGCAACCTTATTTCATCGAGTTCGTTTAATTCGTCATACATCAGGTTCCAATAATCACAACTGGGTAAATCATTTTGTTTTTGTATTCGAATTGACTCGATATTGATTTCGATGGGTAAAACGGCATCGTGCCCATAAACCAACTTATATGGAGTATTTTGTAAAGAATCTTTCGGTGAGTTTCGATAGGCCCACAAAATTTGCAACAATGTTTCGTGCCATGTTTTTGGTTTATTACAAACATGTTTCTTGATTAAACCAATAATTACTTTATTAATTGCTTCGACCTGCCCGTTAGCCTGAACATAATATGGGGTTGATGCTAATAACTTAATATTTCTCGATTCGACATATCTAACCATCTTTTTACCAGTAAAAACCGTCCCTCTATCAGTAGTGATAGACTGTGGGATCCCGAATCGATAAACGATGTATTCTTCAATGAAGTCAATCACATCTTGCTGATCGACATCTTTTAACGGAATTGCTTCTACCCATTTTGAAAAATAATCAACAGCAACGATTATATATATATGCCCTTTCGATGACTGTGGAAAGATCTGTCCGATTAAATCTATGGCTCAACCTCTGAAAGGCCAAGGTTTGATAATCGAGTGTAGTTCGCTAGCAGGAACTTGTTGTATAGGACTAAATTTTTGACATTCTTCGCAGGATTTAGCATATTCGATACAGTCTTTCAAAATCGAAGGTCAGTAATATCCTTGTCGAGTTAACGTCCATTTCATCTTCTAGCCTACCATATGAGCACCACATATTCCATTATGTACTTCAACCATGGCTAAATAGGCATCGTCATTCCCTAGACATCTAAGTAATACTCCATCGATACCTCTTTTATATAATTCATCATTCATTATAACGTATTTTACTGCTCGATATTTAATTTTCTTATCGACTCTCCCATTTGGGTTTTGAAAACAGTCTATAATCGATTTTCTCCAATCTTGGTCCTCTAAGTCACTAAGCTGTAAAATTTCACTTCCTTGAGATAATTTTTCTTTTATTTGAATTATTTTCTGTAAATTTTCCAGGGATATCTTATATTTAGATGCGATTTGCGCCAAGTCATTGGCCTCTCGATTGAATTCTCGAGGGACATATTTGAATGTTATGTCATCAAACATTCTGCTTAAAGTCATTACTTTTTCTAGATATCTGACCAAATTGGTGTCAATGCATTTATACTCTTTTCGTACTTGTTTAATCACTAATTGTGAATCACCTCTTATAATTACATGTCGAGCTTTTAACTTAATCAAAGTCTCAAGACCTGTGATCAAAGCTTCGACTCGGCTTCGTTATTCGAACAAATGGGTTTAATTTCAAGTGATAACTTAGTTGGGATATTATTCGGGGAAATAATAAGAATCCCTACTCCTGATTTGTCCGATGTACTCGATCCATCGAAATACATTATCCATTTACTTATTTCAATAAATAAGTTATCAGTTGAATCAACTATATGATCAGCCATAAAATCGGCGATTATTTGTCATTTTACTGATTTTAAAGATTCGAAACCCAATCAAAATTCTGTCAAAGCTAAAACCCATTTCCCTATTCGATTATGCATAATAGGTTTCGACAAAAGAAATTTCAAAATATTATTTCTGGAATAAACCGTCACATCATGAGGCTTCATTACATACTTGAGTTTTGTACAAGAAAAATATAAGCATAAACCTAACTTTTCGATATCGCTGTATCGAGTTTCAACATCATTCAAAATTCTACTTAAATAATAAACAACACATTTTACACCATTTTTATCCTCCTGTTCTAGTAGACTGGCTATTGTTCGATCTGATGCCGATACGTATAGCCTTAATGGTTTGTTTCTCTCTACTGGTATCAAAATCGGAGGATTTGTCAGCATTATTTTGATTTGCTCGAAGGCTTCTTGATGTTCCTCCTTCCACTTGAACTCTGCTTCTTTTTTCAACTTTAACAAAGACGAAAAAACATAAGTCTTACCAGCCAAGTTAGAAATAAATCGTCTTAAATAATTTATCTTTCCCAAAAATGACTGCAACTGTCTCTTAGTTTTAGGAGCAGAAGTATCTATTATAGCTTTTGCTTTATTCTTATCGATCTCAATCCCTTTTTCGTGTACTATAAATCCCAAAAATTCTCCAGCAGATACACCAAAAGCACATTTCAAGGGATTCATTTTTAATCCATATTTTCTCATTCTTTCAAAAGATTTTCTCAAATTATCTAAATGTTTATGTTTTTCTTTCGATACAACAACAATATCATCTATATAAACTTGCATAAAATCATTGATTAAATCATGAAAGATTAAATTCATTGCCCTTTGATATGTTGCCCCAGCATTTTTCAATCCAATTGGCATCACTATCCATTCATAAGTACCTAATTCCCCCGGGCATCGAAAAGTTGTTTTAGCTATATCATTTTGGGAAACAAAGATTTGATTATATCGTGAATAACCATCTAAAAGACTTAACATTTCATTACCAGCCACTGCATCTATTAGCATATCAGCTATTGGCATAGGATATTCATCTTTAGGAGTTGCTAAATTTAAATCTCGATAATCAATGCATACTCTCATTTTACCATTCTTTTTAATAATCTGGAACAATATTAGAAATCCAATCGACATATCTCGCAGATCTCGATGAACTTTGCTTTCGAAGTCTCTCGATCTCTTCTTTAATCTTACCCATCACCTCCGGTGCAAATCTTCTCGGTGCTTGTTTTATCGGCTTCCTACCTTCTATGATGGGTAATCTATGTTCGACTAGACTTCGATCCAATCCAGGCATTTCTTCATATTCCCAAGCGAAGCAGTCCTTGTACTCTTTTAATAACGAAATCATATCTTTCTTCATTTCTTTCTTGAGATATCTGCTAATATAAGTAGGTTTTCGGTCCTTTATACTCCCCAAGTTAATTTCTTCTAATGGATCTTGGGCTTCGACTTTCTTGTGATTCGATGTGATGGATTTTTCAAAACCTAAAGGAGAATTATCATAAATACAATCAAGTATGACTTGATCGTTATTATTTGCTACTACTGTCGAGTGAATCGACTTATTTATTTCTACCTTAGTACTACTACTTTCTTGGCCCTTCTTTTCATCTTCATATCTTTTTAATCGGGCCAAGAATTCCTCGTAATCTCTATTCATTTTCACCAGCCACTTCGAGGCTGGCCCTCTCTTTGATCATAACAAACCCTTTTTTCTCATTCATTTCCAAAAAACGCTCCTCGTGTAATTTTGAATTGAAGTCTTCGACAGTCTCGAAGGTGAATGGTTGAGTGAGCGCTAAATTCTGCAATGCCCGACCAGCCTGGGATACAAATGTCACAAACTCATGCCGATCGCTCTGGAATCACTTCGAGATGTCCATCTCGATTCCACATAAACAACTCTTGATGAGCCGTAGAAGGTACGACTCCAACTCCATGAATCCACTCCTGCCAAGTAGTGCATTGAAATTGGCATGTGATTGGACAACAACAAACACAATGGGCCTTGAATAAGTACCCACTTTCACATCTAAGGCAATCATGCCTTCCGAACTCGATGTTTTCCCACCGAAATCGAAATCATGATATTATGCCCGACTAAGTCTTTTAATTCGATACCAAACCTTTTCAAGCATAGTGATTGGCAATATGTTCACCGTCGCACCACCATCGACAAGGACTCTATTCACCTTTTGTCCTTGAATCTCGATATTCAGTAATAAAGGCTTTAGATGAAACCTCATCTACTCAGATGGAGGATCAATAAAAGCAGCATCTCTATGGGGTACTTCGCATGATGCTTGTGCTACCCATGTCACCTTTGGTCTCATGTCTTCGGAATAGAAATCATCCTCTCGATCGACATTACTTTGTTCTTGGTACTCTTTATACTCACTAACATATTCTGCGGGTAGTATCGATATTACTCCGATTTGATGTTCATCCCAACTACCCTCATTTTTGTCATTGCCAAAGTCTCTTGCATATTGGCTCCCCATTGGTACATTACTCTCTTCAAAGTTCCTGTAATTATTGAACCTTCCCCAGTAAGGGATCCTCCCTCCTCTTCTCTAGGGCCTTCCTCGAAATCTCCTTTGGAATGTTGGAAATCCAATATTCGATCCTTCATCATATGAAAGTCTCTCGAAGACATCATTATTTTGAAGTCTGACCCTTCCTTCTCGAGAAGGATATATTTCTTTTCTAACCCATTGTTTCTGATTTCTGCTAACACCCGAACCCACAGATTTCTGCTGACTTTCCTCCATTGTGGCTTGGATAGTTTGATCTACTTTATTATTGCAGCTTTTATGTTGATTTTCTATTTTCTTACTTTGTCCTGCCCTGAAGGCCTTAGCAGCTGATTTGTCGAACACCGCACTGCATCGTGGGCATAATGTCACCTCTTCATCCTTCTCCTTCTTTCTACTCAAAAACTCGACGAGGGAATCTCCTGATCGAAGATAGATCTCTCTTTCGAATTCTTTCTCGAACTCACTTAAGTCGAATTCTATATCTTCTTCTGACATATCCATTCTGATATGTTTGGGATCAATGTCTTCAGTAACATCGACCATACCTACAAAGGTCGAATTTGTCAATCGGACATCTTCAGTCATGCCCGTTTGGGATTCAATATACCCTACTTGAACCTCAAATGGACTCGTATCCACTTTCATTGACATCTCCTCGAACTTCAATCTCCCTTGGTCAATCGCATCTTGGATCGTGTTCCTGAAATGTATACAATTATTAGTCCAATGTCCATAAATATTATGAAATTTGCAATATTTTCGACCATTCCTTTGTTCTGCAGAAGGCAATTTATGATTGTAGACCCCTAATTTTGCCCGGCCTCTCAAAATAAAAGCTAGAAGAACTTTCGCCCGAAGATGGAGTTCATCCGGCTTCCCAAAACCGAGGAAACCTCCCGCAACCAACACAGAGATCGCTCGTCTGCACGATAAAGGACAAAGGAGACTTCCTATACAGAGATAAAGCTCGCCCGACATTTCAAATGAAGGCCAAGAAGACTTCCTACACGAAGATAAAGCTTCAACGGACATATATCGGCACCAATCCATGTCCGAAAACGGCAAGGAAAGCTTCCCGGGGGTCCCAAAACGCAAGAGTAGGCCAAAACAGGTCGAGACCACCGTCCCAGGGTTGGGACGGCCGTCCCAACTGAAATTAAGCAAGTGGGACGCGCATCCCAAATGTGGGACGGCCGTCCCAAACGTCAGGGGGTCTCAGCCTTTGTAAAATTGCATTTGGGACGGCCGTCCCAACCCGGACCGGCCGTCCCAGCATTGGCACAATGCAGAAAACGCGTTTGGGACGGCCGTCCCAACCCGCACGGCCGTCCCAAAGTTCCGAGCAGCGAAAAACCTATAAATAGGAGGTTCATTTGTCATTCTCCACACACCGCACAACTCGGAGACTTGTCTTCTTCTCTCCCTCTCTCGAATGATCTTTCCGATTGCCTTTTTAGGTAACAATCGGTTAAGGAATTTGTATTCCAGCATTCGATTTCTTCTAGAAAATTAGTCGAGTCGATTAGGGTAGACGAGAGGAGAGAACAATTGTAGAGCGAAGGACGGCCGAAACGCGTCCTCTTTGTACAAGAATCATAATATAAAGCTTGCTACTGAGGTTTTTCTCAATTCTCTTCTTCTTTATTGCTTTATTTATTGTTTTCTCGTATGCAATGTAGATACATCATGTAGATAACCATATCTAAATAACTGTACGAATAAAATAGGGTAAATGCGTAATTTCTCATAATCTTCACTTAATGAATAAATCCGTCATAGGGAACCCGAAAGGGGCGTTGTGGGGTGCTAACACCTTCCCCACACGTAACTAACTCCCTTACCCAACTCTGGTTATAATGGCCAAGTTGGTTTTTAATAAAATCAACGCATTTTTCTCCTTTTCCAATGTTTATGGTCAAAACATTGGTGGCGACTCCAAAAGAACCCTTTTCGAAAACCTTGCTTCTATTAGAGGATAGTTCAAGTGTTGAGCACCTCGAAGCAATGAACATGATTTTAAACAAAAACGCGAGTCTACAACCATCTTTTCGCGACCGCTCGCATAAACGTTCGAGACGTCCCCGGACGCTCGAACGGACGGCGACGACAGATGGCGACTCCACTGGGGAAGCTAGAGAGTTGATCCCATTTAGTGACGGAAAAATTCTAACTAAGTAAAGATTTGAAATTACGCCTTTACCCTTCTGTATGTTTTTATTGTATGGCTTTAAATAACTGCTGTATGATTATTTTTGCAATTGTTTGAAATATAAATTGCACACAAAAACCCTTGCACACAACAGTCCCTCTATACCCGGGGCAAGAGTGAATACCTATAGGGAGTGGGTGGCGGATACGATCGGTTAGTTGGCACACGGGGCTACTACCGTTGTCGGAAAACCACCAACTCAAGGTGATAACTCTCTTCTTTTGGTCTAAGGGTGTCGCCACGGAGTTCCGTGCATGACCCAAGGACTGAAAGATTGAGAGGTCCCTATAATGGGGGCACCTTGGGGACCTTTGGCCTGGTGAGAACAGTTAGAACCACCTAAACCAAGCACGTTTCTGCAGGAAAATCCCACCTCGTGATTAAATAAGCGTGGCTCCGCTCGTGGATGTATGAATTGTGTGTGCATACGTTTGCTGCATTTGTATTGATGCATTAGCATAGGGTAATCATACAACAAACAAAAAAATGAAAAAACCCTAAAAATCACAAAAAGTGATAAGATAAAAGACCTTTATCTCTGACGCTCTTCGCTTAAGCTAGCCTGGTTTCAGTGTTCTTTGTAAGCTAAGTAGCCACGTTGACCAACGTAAGAGATAAAGGGTCATAAAAAAATATAAAAACAATTAAAGCAATAAAAATGCCTTTTACTTTAAAAAGATTCTTGGCAAAATCGTATCATTCATACCATATCATCCAATAAGTGGTAAAACTAAGAGAGAAAATAATTACAGCATGCTCATCATTTTAATAAACCCCTAAAAATGGGTCTTAGAGACGTTTTTTGGGAAAATTACTGGGCAAATTGCCTTCGGCAATTTGCAATTTGGTTCTTCACCCTTTTCTCTTCGTTTTGACATGTTGTGCGTCCAAATCGGACAATCCAGTCAAAAGTTATGCCACTTTCAATATCTGTTGTCATAAAAAATATTTTTGTAGTGCATGCATAAAGCACATTCATTCTAGGATGCATTAGATATCCTTAGACAATAGCGAAAGAGACCCAAGTGCGTTTATAACATTCCTAAAAGAGATAAGTGCGCTAAGGTATGATGATAACCTTTTGAAAAAAGGGAACCATCACACTGAAGTGGGTATGGTACTCCTTAAAACATAGGATACCAAAGCTATTGTCTAAGGCATATCTATTTCACACCAATCATCTGAAATAAAAAGCTATAATAAAAATCTTTAAATCATTTAGAAAGTGGCTGGTCTTCTACCTGTTCTCACTCGCGCTCAAAAAGCCAAGAAGATGGAGAAATTAGAGGAGCAGAACCGTATGCTCACCGCTGAGCTTAAGGCCATAAAGGAACAAATGGTGCAGTTGACAGAGTTAATGTACCAACAATATTTCCACAATGAGGTCTCTGAGCAACGAATTTTTGCCTTAGAGGAGAGATTAAGGGCATTAGAGGGATACAACTTTGATGTAAAGGAGGTAACCGATGTCAAAAATACTCGATTCCCTCCCAAGTTTAACAAATCCCACGCATCATTCAAGAAGTCCTTTGGCAAGAAGAAAGAGGGGAGCGTAAACCTCACTACCCCTTCTTCATCTTCACAATCATCTAGGCAGTCACGCAGACAAGAGAAGAAATTCACTCCCATTCCAACCTCCTATGGAAGTCTGCTGCCAGAATTGATAAAGGACCATCTCCTAGCATATATCCCTCCAAAGAAGATGGAGCCACCATATCCAGAATGGTACAAACCTAATGAGAACTGCGATTACCATTCAGGTGCTCCTGGGCATTCCGTGGAAGATTGCATCAACTTAAAACATAAGGTCCAAGATTTAATAGATGCGGGGTGGATTACTTTTGACGCATCTACTCCAAAGGTGGACGAGCAGCCCTTATCAAAGCCCGAATGAAAGACGGGATAAGGAAGACCAGCAATTTAGGGCTCATCATTTTTACCATCTCTAAAAATGTAATAAAAAAATATATGAAAATATATCAAAAGCTTCCGATGTACTCCTCGTGATCCCTGCCCATGATCACGAGATTTTTGGTTAATAAGGGCTTTGTAAATATTTTGTTTCTATCAATACAATGAGGCATTTTTCATAATATTCATATGCTTTTCATTCTTTTCTCTCTCACTCCAAGATGATTAAATAAAATCTAGACCTAAATAAAGACCATATAAACAGTCATGTCTGTGATTGAAAACTCCCTGGAAGATCTGAAAGCTAAAGACGAATGGATTGAATCAGACAGTGAGGAGGGGACCATTTCCTCGGACATGCAAAGACTGCTAGAAAAAGAAGCTCAATTGATACAGCCCCATTAAGAAAAAACTAAGGCCATCAATCTGGGACAAGGAGACAATAAAAAAGAAGTAAATGTCGATACCCAAATTGATAATGACAAGGAAGGGGCAATAACACCTTTGCGCTCATTTATGCTTTTCCCTTATACATCAGATAAAGTTGTACCGTGGATATGCATACAAAAATTTGTCCATCAATAAAGATATCTCCAATATAACCAGCATTGGGGGCAGGACGATAAGCAAAAAGATTTATTCATCCAAGGAGCTACAAGATAATGCTCCTAAAAACAAAGGAAAAATAAAGAAACCAAAGAGGAAAAGAAAAAATCCAAGGGGAAGATTGAGCAGACCTTGGATTCAAAGTGCTAAGGCAGTTTCTTCAACGTTCCACCGAAAAATCAAATTCGTGGTAGGTGACAAATTGATCATGGTTCAAGTTAAAGACTGGATTCGAATCAGCGAACCGTCTACCATACCTTAAATGGATGCGGCTAAAGAAGACATTTGAAAATACGGAAAGACTTCCTAGCAGTTTAAAAGTGGTCCATATAATGAAGAGATATGGATACAGCCCAGGCAAGGGCTTGGAAAGGATGTTCAAGGAATAAGAGACATCCTAGATTTTAAGGATAATCCTTTAAAGAACAACCCTACAAAAGGACAAGTTGTACGATGAAAAGGGAAGTCTCCCCTCCGTACCTTAAAAAGACGATCTTCCAAAAAGGAGGGATATTAGCATCAAGGGTAGCATTAGTCATTAGATGTCCTTCTTCTGATTCTAAGGGATGTAAACCCAATGACTATTAGAGATCACTCCTCGGGTGTGTCCGACCCCCGAGCATCGTTAGGGCACGCATTTCCCTGAAATTATAAAAGAATGTTATTCTTACTATCTGCTTCTTTTCCTGCTAAACATGTCTATACCCCATTAAATAACCCTGTTTAGACAAACGTTTTGTTCCAAAATGCATCAAAATAATCAAAACGTCATACACAAAATGAAGCCAAAGTTAACATGATTGATTAGCTAGAGACACGAATAAGAAAATCGTGTTTCGACAATGTTTGAGAAAAGAAATTATTATTAAAAGAAGTCCGTCAAGGTCAAAGGCCAAGACAAAAAGATAAAAGGGCAAAATCCTAGGCAGACTAGGAATGTTAATCAGTCATAAAGTAATCAGCTGAAGACGCTACCTCATTAAAACAAAACATTTGTTTGAACTAGCCTAAACACTGACCAACCTTGGCTAGCCATTCTTACAGAAACCTTTATTACAAAAAATCTTACTAAAACACAAGCCTTTGCAATAAATCCCTTTCTTTCTATTCTCTTGACCCTTCATCATAAAGCATTCAAGTAATTGACTAGGAAATGTGGAAATATGGTGATCAATAGGAGGATTGAAATCCCTAAGGAAAGGAAGAGGGGCATTGACATGACAATTGCTCTACATTCAAAATGATTACTCTTCGGTTATAGCAAAAATCCAAGACGGCAAATCGATACAGCTAATCGTGTTGACAAAAGCACATGATGATGGAAGCAAAATTAACAGAAGCCGAATGGGTTCAAAGTCGATACGATCAATTAAACCTTATCGATGAAAAGCGGCTGAATGCTATATGTCATGGACAAGCCTATCAAAAGAAGATCAAAAAGGCTTATGATAAAAAGGTCCACCCTCATACTTATCAAGAAGGGGATCTAGTTATAAAGAAATTGCTTCCAGCCCAGAAGGATAAAATTGGAAAATGGGCAGCAAATTACGAAGGACCCTTTGTGGTCAAAAGAGCTTTCTCGGAAAGGGCTCTTATCCTCGCCAATATGGATGGAGAAGAACTTCGACACCCAATCAATTCTGATGCAGTGAAGAAGTATTATGCTTGAAGACATTGCTCAAGACCCGTCAGGAATGAAAACCCGCAAAGGGCATCCCTGGGCAAAAGATAGGGTCCATATCCCTCGCTAGGATACGTCCTAGGCAAAAAGAAGAGGTAAAAAAAAAAGTAAATAAAAAAAAAAAAACTAAAAGCAATGGTTACTTTAGTCGAAAACCGAAAAGGTGGCTAAAGTAACATTATTCCAGAAGCAAGCAGTCTGCATGGTCTTCACTCTGAGCTCAGGCATCTCAACTGAAGCAATTAGGAGAACCAGGGGGCAGATATCATGGACATGACTGTTTAAGCCTATACAGTATAGCCAACCTTGACTACCCATTCTTCTAAATACCTTTTGTAATCCTTCTGTAAAAGAAATAAACTTTTGCTCATTTATCAATAAAATTCCCTTTTATTTCCTTTCTCTTGACCAAATATTATGGAAATGCCTCTTTATTGATAAATCATAAATATGCGCAAAGACTTTTAATCAAAGATCAAACATGCATCTAAAAAAGGGAAGAATAACAAAAAAAAAGAAAATAATAAAGGCCTGCTAGTATATTCTTAGGTAAAAACCAGGGTAGCCTGCTAGATCGGAAATCCCAAAAAGAAAGGTCTAGGCAAAAGATAAGGCAAAAGCCCCCTAAGATATTCTAGGCAAAAATTAAGGCAGCCCGCTAGATCGAAAACCCGTAAAGGGCGGTCTAGACAAAAGATAGGGCCAAAACCAAAAGATGAGTAAAAGATGAGCCCATCATTAAGGTCATAAAAAGAGGAGCCCATAGGCATATTCATAAGAAGCCAACGGGAGAAGGCCAGTTACTTTCTAAATGCATCAAAAATAAATAAATAATAGATTGTATTTAGGACATTAACACACAAAATAGTTGCATAATACGACTTTGTCAAAATCAAGAAAAATAATTTCCTTCAAACAAGAATATTAAACATGCATATAAGGAGGCGCTAGAATCTAGTCTCCATATGAAAATCAAAATCGCGAAAGGCGAAATCAAAACCATTTTAGCAGAATAAAGAGCTTTAAGAAAACCATAGCTCCAACCATTCTCCTCCAACCCCAATAGAAAAAAAAAAAAAAAAAAAAAAAGCCAATAGAAAGGCTTGAAAATCCCCAAAGAAGATCTTTGCCTACTCTAGAGGCAAAACAAAAAAATTACTCCATGACTCAGCATCATCATCACATGAGTCGTCAACCATAGTCATTTAAAAATCCGACCACTATCCTTCCATCCAAGGAAAAGGAAGTCATCAACCTTCTACACCAATAAAAGAAGGAGAAGAAAAGCCAATGGAAAAGGCTTGATCATCCTCAAGAGGATCCTTGCCTATTCAAAGGCAGAAAAATACTCCCTGACTCAACACTACCACATGAGTCATCAAACATAGTCATTCAAAGCTGCAATCAGCATCCTTCCATCCAAGAAAGAAGGACACCATCAAAATGAAAAAAGCCAAATGGAAAGGTTTGACCATCCCCAAAAGGATCCTTGCCTACTCCAAAGGCAAAACAAAAAGACTACTTCACGAATCAGCTTCATCGCCACATGAGTCATCAAACACACTCATGCAAGAGTCTCCGTCACTTCCCCAAAGCAGAATAAGGAGAATAAGGAGAATAAGGACTACATAAGGGTCCATCAAAGAAAATACGGAATCAAATCCTTCACATCACTAGGGGGCAACCAAAGGAAAAGAAAGAAAAACTTTTCATCCCCTAACAGAGGCCACCACAGAAAAAGGCCAAATAAAAAATCTCCAAGAAAAGTATATCAAGAAAAGTCTACAAAAAGACAAAAAGAGGAAAACAAAAATTTCCATCTTCCAGCTCAAATAAGAAGCTTCACAAAGCCAGGAGCCAAGACTCCATCAAATTTGGATCCCCAGGAAACCGACAGACTCCTCGGTGAATCCCAAAAAAGAAAAAGAAGAAAAACTCTTCATTCCGCTCAATAAAGAGCCTCACAAAAGTTAGAGCCAAGACTCCATCATAAAAAATCAAACCAAGGATTTGATCCCCAAGAAGCAAAGAAAAATTCCCCAGGGATCTCCAAAAAGAAAAGAGGAAGAAAAAAGATATCTTTCTCATCCAAAGATCAAGCCAATGTGCATAAAAGGAGCACATATGCAAAAGCTAAATCGCAAAAAAAAAAGAAATTGCAAGAAAAGGGTAGAAACCCATTCCCCAGCAAAATAAGAGCATGGGCAAAGCCAGCTCAAACAACAACAACCCATAAGGAGTCGAAAACTCCATTTCTCCCTCGGAGGGCAATTCAAAATAGATCTCCGGAATGAAATCAATCCCCAGTGGATCATCAACAACAAAATCCTCAAGTGGATCTTCGCCTAATCAAGAGGCATAATCAATAAGAGAACTCAAAATCCCCAGCGAGCCTACCAAATGAAGGCAAAACTACAAGTTTATATCCTCAGGGAATCGCGTATAAATTCTCAAATACAAATATCCCCAGTGAAAAGCAAAGTCTTCACTTCCAACAGGCAAGCAGAAAGCCAATATCCCCAAGAAACGGGAAATCAACCTATACAAGAGGCAATCCAAAACCTAAGTCTTCACCACTATTGAAGCATATGCCTAAATCAAGAGGCACAACCAAATAGAAATCAAAATCCCCAAAGGATTCCTGCCTAGGCAACCAACAAAGAATCCCCGGCAAAAGCCGGATGGCTAAAACAAGAAAAGCCAAAATACAGAAATCCCCGGTCAAAACCGGATGGCTAAAAGAAAAAGCCAAAACAATGGAATCTCCATGGCTAAACAGAAAAGCCAAAATCAAAGAATCCCCGGCAAAAGCCGGATGGCTAAAACAAGAAAAGCCAAAATACAGAAATCCCTGGTAAAACCAGATGACTAAAACAGAAAAGTCAAAAAGAAAAATCAATTACTCCCCAGAGACGCATGACCAAAAACAGTAAGCCGTCAACTCATCTCCAAAAAACAGATGATCATAGGATTGACTACAAAAAAGTTCATCCTATAAGCCTTGCGAAAAAGGCTTATCATTCACACCAGGTGGGGGTGTGTACTCACCTAAGTCTTGCGAAAAAGGCTTATCATTCACACCGGGTGGGGGTGTGTACTCACCTAAGCCTTGTGAAAAAAGGTTTATCATTCACACCGGGTGGGGGTGTGTACTCACCTAAGCCTTGTGAAAAAGGCTTATCATTCACACCGGGTGGGGGTGTGTACTCACCTAAGCCTTGTGAAAAAGGCTTATCATTCACACCGGGTGGGGGTGTGTACTCACCTAAGCCTTGCGAAAAAGGTTTATCATTCACACCGGGTGGGGGTGTGTACTCACCTAAGCCTTGCGAAACAGGCTTATCATTCACACCGGGTGGGGGTGTGTACTCACCTAAGCCTTGCAGAATGAGGCTTATCATTCACACCGGGTGGGGTGCGTACTCACCTAAGCCTTACAGAACGAGGCTTATCAAAAAACCTAGCAAAAATGCATCAGGTGGAGTAAAAATACTCACCGGGAGCATTGCAAAAAACGGGTGCAAAGACCTTGCTTCTATTAGAGGATAGTTCGGTGTTGAACACCTCGGAAGTAAATACCCATAAGAGTTTAATCAAAACGTAAACTCATACCAGGTGAGGGTAGGTACTCACCAAAACCATTGCAGAACAAGGTTCATACCTAGTGGGGGTAGGTACCCACAAAAGTCTAGTAAAAATACAGACTTATACTCGGTGAAGGTAAGTACTCACCAAAGCCTTAGAAAAAGAAGGCTCAAACCAGATAGGGGTTAGTACCTATCAAAATATTTATCATCCAGAGGATCAGCAAGGAGCAGCATCCGAAGGATAGCCGGGCAAAAGGGTTAACTCCTTCCCCTACCAACTAATTTTGTCGGCATATTAAAACCAACGAATTAGTTAGACAGGTGAAGGGGGGGCAGTTGTAGACCCCTAATTTTGCCCAGCCTCTCAAAATAAAAGCTAGAAGAACTTTCGCCCGAAGATGGAGTTCATCCGGCTTCCCAAAACCGAGGAAACCTCCCGCAACCAACACAGAGATCGCTCGTCTGCACGATAAAGGACAAAGGAGACTTCCTATACAGAGATAAAGCTCGCCCGACATTTCAAATGAAGGCCAAGAAGACTTCCTACACGAAGATAAAGCTTCAACGGACATATATCGGCACCAATCCATGTCCGAAAACGGCAAGGAAAACTTCCCGGGGGTCCCAAAACGCTAGAGTAGGCCAAAACAGGTCGAGACCACCGTCCCAGGGTTGGGACGGCCGTCCCAACTGAAATTAAGCAAGTGGGACGCGCGTCCCAAATGTGGGACGGCCGTCCCAAACGTCAGGGGGTCTCAGCCTTTGTAAAATTGCATTTGGGACGGCCGTCCCAACCCAGACTGGCCGTCCCAGATTGGCACAATGCAGAAAACGCGTTTGGGACGGCCGTGCCAACCCAGACGGCCGTCCCAAAGTTCCAGGCAGCGAAAAACCTATAAATAGGAGGTTCATTTGTCATTCTCCACACACCAGACAACTCAGAGACTTGTCTTCTTCTCTCCCTCTCTCGAATGATCTTTCTGATTGCCTTTTTTAGGTAACAATCAGTTAAGGAATTTGTATTCCAGCATTCGATTTCTTCTAGAAAATTAGTCGAGTCGATTAGGGTATACGAGAGGAGAGAACAATTGTAGAGCGAAGGACGGCCGAAACGCGTCCTCTTTGTACAAGAATCATAATATAAAGCTTGCTACAGAGGTTTTTCTCAATTCTCTTCTTCTTTATTGCTTTATTTATTATTTTCTGTATGCAATGTAGATACATCATGTAGATAACCATATCTAAATAACTGTACGAATAAAATAGGGTAAATGCGTAATTTCTCATAATCTTCACTTAATGAATAAATCCGTCATAGGGAACCCGAAAGGGGCGTTGTGGGATGCTAACACCTTCCCCACACGTAACTAACTCCCTTACCCAACTCTGGTTATAATGGCCAAGTTGGTTTTTAATAAAATCAACGCTTTTTTCTCCTTTTCCAATGTTTATGGTCAAAACATTGGTGGCGACTCCAGAAGAACCCTTTTCGAAAACCTTGCTTCTATTAGAGGATAGTTCAGTGTTGAGCGCCTCGGAAGCAATGAACATGTTTTAAACAAAAAACGCGAGTCTCAACCATCTTTTCGCGACCGCTCGCATAAACGTTCGAGACGTCCCCGGGACGTCGGAACGGACGGCGGCGACAATGATCATCACTCAACTTAATCTGTTTATCTTTCAATAAAATATCGAAGATTTTATCCGCCTTTGTTACATCAAAAGTATATGTTCGATTTGTCATTTTGTCTTTTACCTCATTTTTTTGTAGCAATTTACAAATGTATGGAGCTCCTACTTTAAGCTCTGCTATATTTACTTTCTCATCGACAGTTTCTTTAACATCTGTTTCTGCCTTGGGATCTTCCTCATACACATCATTTATATATGTTATTATTTCTTTCTTCATGGGTTTCTCAAATTTCTTGTATCTTTGTTTCTCATATTCGATTTGTTCAACTCTTCTTACTTTATCGGCTAACTGAGCCATGTCATTCAATGGTAAATTAACTAACTTTTTCCTAATCGAAAATTCTAAGCCTGTAGAGGCCATTCTGATTAATTCATATTCAGGAATTTGAGTAAAGCATCTTGACTTCATTTGTCTAAATCTATTCAAATAATCATTTATGCTTTCATGATTGTATCTTTTTATGTTCATCAAGTCGATGAGACTCACTTGAGTCTCCCCCCTAAAGAATTGCTCATGAAAATTTCTTTCCAATTGCAACCAATTATATATCGAATTGGGTGGCAATGAAGTAAACCAAGTGAAAGCATTCTTAGTTAATGAACTAGGGAAATATTTCATTTTTAATTCTTCACTCATCGCTAGGTCCCCGCATTCGATCTGATATCGCGCCACATGTTCGATAGTGGACTCACCAATTTCTCCAACAAATTTGGTGAATTTAGGTATTTTGTATCCTCGAGGTAACTCTGTCTCGAGAATCGTATTTGGAAAAGGAGAAACAAAATATGATTGATTGGGTGGTCTTAATTCCACTCCTTGGGGATTCATCCTTTGTCCTAGCATGTGATTATACTGCATGTTATTATACACATTTTGAAATCCTTCATTCAAATTTCTGTAAATATCATTCCTCACCTGTTGATATTCATTCCCCATGTGCTGATGTTGATCATTGTTTCGATTTCTCCTTAATAAATAAGGGGGATTGATATTAGCATTCTGGTTAAGGTTCTGATTGACATGATTTTCCACTCTTGTTTGTCGAGGTATAGTCAATGCATCCCCGATACGTGACATTTGGTTTGCTAGTATTTCAAAACTATTGGTAATGTTTTGCACTAATGGATTTAATACTGTAGTCAACTGTTGTGATAACATGTTAACCATCTCGAAATTGCTTTCGTCCATTTGTTGTCGAAGTACTCCTAATGAGTTACTGGAAATTCCAGTACTAGCATTTTCGATAGTCTCAAAATTGGACCGATGATAATCTCTATCGAATGTATGTCTCCCATGATCCAGGTTTGACACTGGAGGCGTCTGTTGTGTTCCTAAATTTTGCACATTTCCTGAATTCTGGGGTGTTACTAAATTTTGAGATACCCCTAAATTTGGGGATACTCCAAAATTTTGAGGCATGCCTAAGGTTTGAAATGTGCCTAAGTTTTGGGGCATTCCTAGGTTAAATCTCGTACTTTGTTGTATTAAAGAAGTACCAGCCCCATTCATATTATTAATCGAAAAGTCAGGCGGTCTTACGCTCATATACGGCCCTGCATATGTTGTTATAGGGTTTCTCATAGTTTGCATATTGTTCGATATCACAGTACTAGACCCTACTTGAGTGTTTGCTAATGTACTTGAACTTTGTTCATTACTCACAAGTATCGACATACTCGCAGTTGTCGAGATTACAGGCATATTCCCATTATGACCTTGCCCCCCAGTGTTTGGTGGATGTAAACCATTTAGAACCTCACTGTTACTCTGATTATTTGGTGGATGACTCATTCTTATTACTCGCCCGCTCCTTAATCTCATACACTTTCGAACTAACCAATTTTGTGTTTTTCGACACAAGACCCCCTACCTGGCGCGCCAATTTGTTTCTGGTGAAAATTTGATTGATTTCGATTTATGGGGAGTTGAGTCCTAATCAAATCTCGACCATGTAGATTCTTTTTACTTAGGCTAGCAACTAGTTTTCAATCGAAAAGTGCATGAGAATCGAAAATCTTATAGTGTAAAACGGCATGACCTAGAATACATATTTTTGATGTTTTCTTAAGAAATGCGAAGAAAAAGAAATGTCGAAATCGAAAAGTAGTGCGGAATATTAAAGTGCACAAAAAATGTAAAGTGCGGAAACCTCAAAATTGCATTAAGTGTAAAAGAATCGAAATTGCAGGAAAGTAAAGAACGGGAAATCGAAATTGCAAGAAAGAAAATAACAGGAAATCGAAATTGCAGGAATGTAAATGGCGAGGATCTTAAACGCATAACATTAACTTACGTAAAAGTAAAGGAACTAGGAATTGAAAGTGCAGAAACTTAAAGTTTCTTAAACGTAAATTGCATCACAATAAATTGCATGAACATAAATTACCAGGGAAAGTACAAAAAGCGGTAAAGACAATCAATGAAAACGGAAATCCAGATCGCCAGAAACTTCATGATTTCGTCGTTCTCCGGTAGACTTTTCACTAATATTTCAGTTCTCTCTGCCAATTTCCCCGCTCTTCCTCAAGCTTTGCTCTATTTATAGGGCGCCCTTCATATAACCTACTAAGAGCAGTTAACAAAACTGCCACCACGACCCACCATGCACGTCTCTCAGTTCCACGGTTTAAAAACTGTATTTCACGTTCTCATGCATGAGATAACCGCTCCCTTGACATTCGTTCTCTGCCACGGTTTAGAAACCGCTTCCCATGTTCTATGTGCGCGTTAACTGTTCCTCTCTTTCTAACTTAGCCAGAATTTCGATGGTCGTGCATGTTAACTTTTTCCTCGATTTCGATTTCAAAAATCTCGAGAACTTTGCATTGCTTTTTTGACCTTAACCTTAACATTACATGATTCTAATTCCTCGATTTTCTTCAACAATAGACATTAAACATTCCTCCTTCGATTCTCGATTCTAATTCTCGATTTATGTGTCCATACTGTTACATGGTCATCGAATATTTTCTAACCATCTTTTCACTTTATCAGTTTTTTAACCAATCATATTTTGTTTTTCGATCCCTTTATCGATTTCCTACTAACAAATGTATTCAAAATTAAGTGGTATTATAAGAGTCAAATTTAAGATCAACAATTTATTTCTTTAAATAATAATTAATTTTATGTTATGGATGATCTTGTAACATCTATCATGCGAATTGTTTAAAAATATTGTCCGAATTATTCATGAAAAGTAAACAAATTTCATGATTATATAAGTAATTATTTTAACAAATATATATATATATATATATATATATATATATGGATAAATAAAATATAATGTTAGGTAATTACTTAAAATATGTTTTTAACTAAAATTGTTGTATTTGATTATTTGTGGAAAATAAATCTATTAATAATGTATAGTATTATGTATGTTTCTCTTTTCTTCAAATTTTAGTATTGTTGCGATATATATATATATATATATATATATATATATATATATATATATATATATATATATATATCGAATGTGTAAAAATTATCTTCATTATAGTATGTTGTTAAGCTTAAAATCATTTTGTTATTAAAATATAATTTAAAAAACTAATTTAAATTAACTTATAATGTTTAATAATCAATTTTTATTTTAAATATTAACTACATCATCTTTAGTTGTTGAAAATATTAAATTGACAATCTCTTCACCAAATGTATTATTTATCCTTTTTTTTTTTTACAATATCACTAAAACTGGAATAGCTTGAACCATAACGGGCACAAAGGGCCCAACCTGAGCTATTTGGGCCGGTCCATTACAACTTTATCATAAAATAAATAGGGCTGGGTTAGCTTACGTTAATAGCTTACTTGGATTTATAATTTAAAGGTTTAACTCTACTTATATTTTTTATTTTGTTTACTTTAATTACATATATAATATATCTTTTAAATTTTTAAAAATTAAATATTTTTTGTCCGCTATCAATATATCATTTAACTACCAATATTAAAATATATCTTTTGTGATAATTAATAGTAAATATTATTCTTAAATTTTGTTATTAATAATTTTCATGGATCAAATTGACGTGATTATCATTGAAACCATATTAACTTTAATAACCCAATTAAAATTAATAATTTTGATAACATATTATTGAAGGATTATTACATCTGTTATATTAAAACAAAAATAAAGTATTACAGTATTATAAAAATAAAAAGTTATATATTAAAAAATTAAAAAAAAAATCTGAACCATGTGTTAACATGATTTTCTCGAAGTGTTTTTGTTGGAGGCTTTAAAATAGGATACTCCCAGAAAATCCTCATTTGTTTTGTATCAAATGTATTTGTAATTTTTTTCTTTTTCTTTTTCATTTATTGTTCTTCCTTTCATTTTATATAAAGGTTATCGAATGTGAGGTAAACATCAACTTATATTAGTTCTAACTACATTCATGAGTTCAATTATAAAATATAATATAATATAAATGAAAATTAAATATGTATAAGTTCTTTATAGTATTTCAACAAATTTGACCAAATTTTTAAAAACAATAGAAAATAATATAAAATTCTAAATTCAATAGTAAAAAAAATGTAAAATTAAATATAACTTGAACTAGTAAAAATAATGTTTTTAGAAAAATGTCATGACCAAAACATTGAATAAAGATCATATTAATTTAAAATATAAAATTAGAGTAATTTATTACTATTAACTAAAAATTAGTTTAAAAGTAAAAATAAAACATATAAAAAATATATTTATTGTATAATAAAATTATAAATATAAATATAAATATATGTATATAACATGTGTTATCATTTTGAAAAAAAAAATCATGTATATAATGAATTTAAAATCTTAGATATAAAAAGTTGAAAACTGCGAAAACATAGATCTATTGAACTCAATTTAATTCAAACATTATCTCTTATAATCAAATATTCATAAGAAATTTTTTTTTCAATATCAAATATGAAAACAGGCATTTCCTTGTTCACTTGTATGAAAATCTTTAACAAACATAACCTAAGTACAAATGAAATAAATAGTTTATTGATGATTAATCATAAAATACATTTATTGGTTAGTAAATAATTTATTAATGAAATAATTAAGTTTAGCATTGTCTACATAATCTTTTTATTATCAACTATACTAATAATGAATATATTTATTTTCATTTTTAAAATTATCATACGTTTTTTCTTCTAATTTACTGCTCAACTAAGAATCCAAACAATCTTATAATTTTTAAATCAAATTTTAACTCGTTTAATTTATGAATTAGTTGAGTCGATGATGGTGGAACGAAGTCTCCATAGTTATATTAAAGTTGGTCGAGTTTGCTGTCTAAGGGACCAAGCCCGTATGTAAAATATCCTTTTAAGGCTTTGTGGTTTTGGACCTGAGACTGAGCCTTCTGAACTGGGCCTCGTCTTCTACATCCTGATATAAATGTAACTTTTATACCAAGTGTAACGAAGAATAGGAAGCCTCAATGGAAATATAAATGTAAAAGAAGGATCATCTGTTTCTCTTTTAGACCAAATGAAAGTAATCTAATTTATGATATGAATTATCATTTATTTGACTATTAACATGTGATTAAATTAACCATTGGGAATTTTTTACCTAATTAACTCCAACCTTTCTCAATTTATCATATAATTAAAAATATAATAAACCATTTTCCGACTACTATCTTAGTTTACTTATGATTTAGTTATTTTTCTTAGAATTTTACCTAATTAAAAGAAGAAATATTTCATGAATAAAATCATTTAAGTAATTTATAGCGTTTTTTTTTCATTCACGCTGTATAAATAGCCTAAAATACAATTGAAACTTAAAAAAAAAAAATACAGAAAACAAAAAGTTAAAGTTGATAAATGTTTTTAAATTTTATTATCAACTCAAGGATATTATTGTTAACAGAATTTATTTATACATTATTTAGTTATATTATTTCATCTCTAATTAAACTTAAAATCTTGGGAATTTAATCTCCACCAGTCTCATATTTATAAAATTTTCAATTTTATTATTCTTATTTATTATATATCAACTTTTTTAATAAAATAATAATATTTTAAATAATTAAAAAATATTTTTTTATTAATTTTAACTAATTAAATAAGAATTAACTTATTAAATATTTTTTTATTAATTTATATAATAATAATAATGTTATAAATATTTTATATTTATATAACAAAAAATAATTAAATATATATATATATATATATTTAATATAAATATAATTAATTAAAAATATATCTTTAATTAATAATAATAATTACAATTAAAAAATATTTTTTATAAAATTATATTAAAAATTAAAATTAATTTATTATAAATATAATTTTTTTAAATAATATGTAACAAAAATGAGTTGGGAGCAGTAAAACACAAAACCTATAAATAATGTGCAACCAAAATGAATTGAGAGTAGAAAAATACAAACGACGAGATTGAAAACTCACAAAAATCAACAAGACGAAAATTAAAAAAAAAGTCGATTTTTATAAATTATAAATTTATTTTACTGCTAGTTTAAGTAGGTGAAACTCATGATTACATAACCGGATGTGCAATTTTTTTATTTCATTTTTCTATCTTATACATACATATTTTTTTAATACAAATATTTTTTCATACAATTTCTGTAATAAATAAATATATTTAATATGATAAAAATATTTTATTTAATAACTACTTTTATTAAACTTTTAATCATACATAATATTAAATAATATATATATGATATATAATATAATATAATTTTAATTATATACACATTTAATTTCATGAAAAATCATAAGTAACCGCAGACATACTATCATAGTAAGATTTATATAGTTTTTTCACATAAAATTAATTATTTATCTAATTATAATAAAATTAAAATTTTAATTAAATAATTAATAACATAAAAATTTAATAAATATTTAATTGTATTAAATTCATATATTTATAAATTATATATGATTTTTTTTCTGCCTTCATTGGAGCGTAGCCCTCCATGATGATACTGTCAAAATTGGTAAACGCTCCATAATTATAAATGTTTCCATAATATTCACATATTTAGGTTTTTGTTCATATAATTGAAAAAAAAAAAAAAAGGCTCACTTTTATCGTCAAAGTCCCACCAGACATATATTTGTCTACTGTGAGTATTAACTGTGACATGAATGATGTCCACCTCCACCTGCATCACATACCAAGATTTCTTTTTTATTTTGTGTCTATACAAACTTTTCTTCCAATTTTCTTCAATCATGTCAGACTGAGTGGAACATGGTACAGACAACAATATTTGGTTTGGGAGAGAGGAAGAAGGGACAAACTTAATTTTATTTGTTCAGTTAAAAAATGAAAATAATAAATTTATTTAACTATTTTTATCTTTACTATTTCTATCAATTAAAATATATATATATATATATATATATATATATATATATTTGCGATACTAAATAAATAAATATTTATTTCATTTTTTCTATTTCAATTTTTTAAAATTCATTTCTTCTTTGTTCTCGTCTTTATTTCTTTTTCCGAATCAAACATAACTTAAACAAATTTACTTATATCTTTATTCGATTTAAAGTTGTATGAATTTGATCTCAAAAACTGGTTAAATATAAAATAAAACTAAATTAACTCAACTTGTTAGTATAAATTATTAATTAGAACATTATATAATTAGAAAATTAAATAAAATATATAATTATAATGAAAATATAAATATAATAATTTATTTTTTACTACTATCTAAATTCTCTTTTTATACTTATTTCATTAGATATTATGATGAGTATATATAAAAGTAAATTTAGATGTGTGAATAAGAAATTGACAGGATGATGTAATTATAAATAGTTAGTCAAAATTATTCTATTAAAAATAGTTAGTAAAAATATTTTTGTATAACAAATGTTTATATTTAGTATAATTTTTTTATTTTTTATAAATATTATTAATTATTCTATTAAATTTTGAATTATTGTTAAAAAATTATTATTTTTATGTGATGATAAGGATTAAGTGATTTATATTCTCATGTCTAAATTTAGATTTAAGTGTGATTAAAAATATAAGTTAAAATAATTCATCGTGTATTGTTTTACCAGAAAAAACATAGTGAATTTGTTAATAAACATTTGGAGTTAATTATAATTTTTTATGAAATCAAAATTTTTTCAATTAAAACCATAAATATTATAATTACTTAATTATTTATCTAATATAAAACTAACTTTAATTTTAAAAGTTACCATTAAAAACTTATGAAAACAATAGATATTAAATGAAAATCAAAATGAATATTATAACTTTATTAAACACAGGTGTTTATAATAATTATTATATGGAAATTATATTTTACTTTTAAAATTTAATATAATTATAATACTTTTTTTATTAATTATATAAAATAAAAAACTCAAATAGATTTTAAAATTAATAATTTTCATATAATGGTCTTTTATTAATTGTATCAAAAAAACTTAATTTTAAAATTAATGGTTTTCATCTAGATTATAACAAAAATGTGTATTTTTGTATGAGACTATGTTAATGTTTTGAATATTCATTTATTTAAACTATCAAGTAAAAATTAAACAATATTTCATTATCAATTTAATGATTGACGTAGTTAATTGAACATACTAAAAAATTAGGACCAAACGAGTATTTAAAATTCAAACAACATAAATACAAACATTACACGTGCGTGTCTTCTCCAAAAATTTATTGATCGGTTTAGTCATCTAGCGATGGTGCGGGGTTGGCTCTGTCGCTGTGTCAGGGCACGCTGCATTCACATGGGTTCTAAGTCCGATACAAACAAACAACATAGTACTACCATAAGTAAATAAAAGAAATCAAACAAAAAAATATCCCATTCTATTTGAACCACCTTCGGATCCTAGTGGTACACTCTGCCTCAAAAATTACACATTGCATAATTACTTGTAGCTCCTTCCTTGTTTGCAAAAATAACAAAACACCTCCACAAATAACCAAGGAAATGTTGGTTGACGTCATCTACATCTCACAAAATCATTTTTTTTCCCTTAGTTTGCTCACGTGTTAATACCGTGAAACTAAACCAGTCTGAACTAAGAAGCATTGACTTGTATGATCCAACACATTAGTTCTATTTTGTACCAAAATTTTTCTTTTCTTGTCATGAATTAACTAGACTACTTTTGTTTAATAGAGATGATTTTTATTGTTACATTTCATCTTAAAAAAATGTTTGGATAATTCATATATTATTTAAGAATTGTGATAAAAAATAATTTATATTTTTTTTAACTCACATATGTCCCTTTAAAAAATAAATTTTAAGAGATTAAAGTTCTATAATAAATAATAATTTTAAGTAATTGACTCAACTAATGTTATTATAGAAACTCTTATTCATACTAGATGGAACAATGATATTTTCTGTATAATCAAGATAAGATCTCCATTTTTATAATTCTTCTTCAATATATTATTTTGAATTATGATTCATCATTATATTATTAGTCTTCATTGTTATTTAACATAGCAGTTAAAAAAAATACTTACTTTATTATTATAATTAAAGGCATAAGTTAGAGGAATATGCATTCAAGAATTTTTTTTTTTTAACTCCCACTAGTTTCATTATTTTCAATGAGTATTATAATGTTTAGTTTTAACAATTCTGATATTATAATTAAGATAACAAAACATATATCCCTTTATTTTATATGAATAATTAATGAATTATCGATTATTATTATTTTATTAATTTTTTTCTAACAATCTCAAATATATAGGTGGTTTATATTAATTTTTTATATATAATATTTTATTTAAATTAACGAATTTAATAAAATATTATATTTAAAATTCAAATTTTTTAATAGAATAAAATTATAAATTAAAAAAAATATAATCAAATTTGTCTAGATATATGGCAACATGGGAAATCGGTTTGACCTCTCATCTTTGTTCTAACTTTAATTGTTTTTCTTCTTGTCCCAGGTCCATTGGAATTAGAAATTGTAGTGTACAGGCATTCACCTCCCTAACGTTGTGTTTGTTTCCACTGATATACTGTTAACGAAGATAGAAGCACGAAGATGACACACGTTTGATTGAACAAAAATATGACGAAATGAAAGCGAAGAAAAGCGGGAGATGGAAGAAAGAGGTTCTTCGCTGATGCATGAAGAAAAGAGATGAAAGCCCCCTGGACAAATTGAAATGTCCAATTTACCCTCACTCGCAAGATTCACTGGTGCATGCATACGAGAGATTCTTAAGAATCTCTGCAAAAAGTTGAGAAAATATAATTTATATTAATTACTATAATATAAAATATATATTCTAAAATATAACTTATTTTTCATTAATATATATATATATATATATATATATATAATTTTACATAAAAATATATTCAAATAATCGAGACTTTAGATAGCGGATAACGTGGAACCGCTATCATAGGTTCACTTTTAAGAGCGAGTTAATATCTTACCCCCTCTTAAAAGTGAACATACGATAGTGGATCCACGTTAACCGCTATCTAAAGTCTCGATTATTTGAAAAAGTGATCGATCATTTGGAAAAGTAATCGATCATTTGAAAAATTATATATTCTAAAATATAATTTATTTTAATTTCTATAATATATATATATATATATAAATGAAAATAAGTTATATTTGCAATATATATTTTATATTATAGTAATTAATATAAATTATATTTTAGAATATATATATATATATATATAAATTATATATTCTAAAATATAATTTATTTTAATTTGTATAATATATATAAATGAAAATAAGTTATATTTGCAATGTATATTTTATATTATAGTAATTAATATAAATTATATTTTAGAATATATATATATATATATATATATATAATTTTACATAAAAATATATTCAACTTTGATGCAACCATTTCACTTTGGCTTTGATGCAGGATTTGATACAACTTATCGATCACCTCCACGCATGGGTTCCGACAGATCTGTTGAGGGTGCTCGATCAATTCCATCTGTTGCGTCTACTGGTTCAGGTGGAACCTCTTCATCTTGGGGCACAAAAAGAAAAACGCCTATGGTTGATGTGATGGAAGGTCAATTTGACAAACTAACAATGAGGTTAGACACATTTACAGATTACCTTGGGCAAGGTAATACATTGACCCAACGATTATCTGACATAGCTGAAAGACAGGTGGTCGCCATTGAACGCAGAAATGATTTAATTAATGAGCAAGTTAATGTGACGAGATGATCATCAACATTTCAACATTCAGAGTCAGATATATGGGACATGTTAGTCGGCATGAACCTAAATGACGAGCAACTTATGCTTCGAGTGTTATAATCATTTGTGTACTCACGAGTCACATGTTAGACGACTTTTTGGTTTGCCCTCACATCTTCGTCTCTCCCAGGTTGTTCATGTTCTTGAGTGGAAGTGATTAAATTATCCGAACTCGAGGACTTGACTCGCAAATGATCGATAATATTATAATTATTTGTTTGAAGAACATTAGTGTGCATAGGTTTATAATTTTAGTCATGTTTGTCAAATATCTAATGTTTGTATTAACTAATATTATTTGATAATTAAAATTTATGACATGTAATTCTAATATATATTTATTTATTTATTTTATGTTGAAAATATAAAAATATGCCAAAAATATATATTAATATAATTTTTAACTAAATAATAAAACATTTTTACTATTAAGTTTACATGAATTTTTCATTTAATTATTATTCTATTTTTATTGTATTTTATATTTATTTAAAATAATAATTTATAATTATATTATTAGTTTTCATAATTATTTGTTATTATTAGTCAATATTAATTATTATTTTATATTTTATAATTATTTAATTATTAGTCAAATAATTTATTTAATATGTCAAAATTATTTTTTTATGGATATGCAATGTACATAATTTTGTAATTGTTTATTTATATAATTTTTAATAACTATTTTTAAAAAAGTTAATTTTTTAAATTTGTTTCCAATTACAAACACTTTTAAATTTGTTTTTTCTTTTAAATATATAATCAATGTTAAAATATGGATAATTAATTAAAAAATTATATTTATAATAATTTGAACCTTATTTTATACACAAGGGTAAAATGGTAATTTTCTTAAATAATCAATTAAAATTATAATTTTTATATCTCATATCAATCAAATCATTCACAATTTTCCATAAATTTTTCTTTCACTTTCCATTCATCCAAACAACTTTAATTTTACCTCTATTTTTTTTTAAATCCCTCATTTTTCACGTTTCTATTTCCACTCTCTCAAATGACTTCAACCAAACAAATCATAAATGAACAAATATAACAGAGGATAAGTGTCTTCGATCCCGGATATTCCAGGGATCACACCTGAAAAAAGCTGGTACCTAATAATGACCAATCTAAGAAGAGCACGAGGTTGGATAAAAGCATGTCTAGGGTAAGATAAAGATTACAGAAAAAAAAAAAAACCGACATGCTTGGAGAACCTCTTTCAAACTATGACAAAAATAAAACCATTATCTCCATCTCCCTCATATTTAAGATTTTTTTTTCATTCACCTCTATATTATTTTTAAAAAATAATTATATTTATAATAAATTAATTTTAATATTTATATATATATAAATATATATTTTAATTTATTATATTTATATTAAAATATGTATGTAAAAATAAATATTTAATTATTTTTTCTTTATTCAGATATAAAATATTATTATTATTATTATTATATTATAACATTATATTTAAATATTTGATAATCTAAATAAGTAAATTATTTGTTAAGTTTAAAATATTAATAAATATAAAATATATAATTTATAAGAAAATTTTTAATAAATTAATTTTATTTAATTAGTAAAAAATATTATAAGTGGTAATTATTAATTTTTTTAATATTTTAAAATATAATTATTTGATTAAAATAAATTTTGATATATTATAATAAGAATACTAAATCTAAGAAAGTATGATATAATAAAATTTAATAAAAATAATATAAAAAAATAATATTAGATATTATTAATATTAACATAGAATATTTTAAAAAGATAAAAGATAAAAAATAAAAAATAAACTTTATTTTGAATGAAGTATATATATATATATATATATATATATATATATATATATATATCATTATGATGTATAATTAAAAAATAATTCTTTTAAAATTTTAATATTTAAAAATTTAAATTTATTATTTTTTGACCCTATTTTTTAAATATAAATAACATTTTGACATCCAAATAATAATAATATTTTAATATTATAATAATAATAATTTAATTTATTTTTATTAAATATTTTTATAATTATTATATTAATAAAAAGTAGGTTATGGTAGGTTTCTTAATTATCATAATATCACTTCTCTTTTTTTAAATGAAGAAAACGTGAACGCGCACTAACCTCCTGTCATACAGGACTAATTACGGTCCCTAACTCCGCCGTGCATATAAGCATACTCCATGAATTCCTATGATATCCAAAGCCTAACCAACGGTTTTCGTAAAACCTAATTTTGCGACCAGACATGAGAATAGAGCAATATGTAACGTGAATAAGGAAGAAATAGTTGGCGGGAGAGTTACTTAAATCATTTGGACACGTGAAAAATAATACAAAAAATAGTGGGGATCACGCACAACAGTCGTGAAAGAAAATATAATTACAAATGGAAGAACTAGAAACTGTTATACAACTCTCCTCTCATAAAATTATTTTTTATCTTACTCTTATAAAATTCTTTTCTGACATTTAGAATCTTTATTCCCTAAATTTTATTTGTTAATATTGATTTTGTTGCACTCTTGGCTGGACTTGACATTTCAATTACAGATTTAATAAAACTCATTTACATTTCACAATATTAGGTAAGAGAAGATTTTCAACTTCGTTATAGTTGGAATAAATATATTTGATTAGTTAAATTATAAGTTTGTATAACGGTACTAAAATATTGTATAATCGAAATTTTTTTATTTAGTTCTGATTTATTGGAATAAAATATTATAAGATCATAGTATCTATGTATAAAAATAATATAAATAAAAATTATAGAATGAATTTTATGTTTTTCAATTTAGTACCGGAGCTTATAAATTTTTTCTTTTTCTTTTTAAATATTTGGAGATCTTAACTGCAGAAATGACAGAAAAGCTAATTCCAATGATTGTTCAATCTGAAGATGTCTTCTATGTAGGCATCATCCTAAATGAATCCAATTATGACGTATGGTTACAACTAATAGAGATGCACATTGCAAAGAGGGAAAAATTGTCCTACATCGGTGGGAAGGTGAAGCCTCCAACAAAGAACGACGAGGGATATGAAAAATGGTATGCTGAAAACCAAAAAGTGAAAAGATGGCTATTGATGTCCATGAAGCCAGAAATTATGAAAAGGTATCTTTGCTTACCCACTGCCCTCGATATTTGGAATGCTTTGTCAAAGGCATTTTATGATGGAAGTGATGAGCTACAGGTGTTTACCCTAAATCAAAGGACATTCACTGCAAAACAAAATAATAGAACCTTAACTGAATATTATGGGGAATTGGTTGAGATTTTTAGGGAATCGGACCATCGTGACAAAGTAGTCATGAAGGACCCTGATGATGTGAAGTCATATCAGAAGTCTATTGAAAGATTAAAGGTGCATATATTCCTTGCTGGACTAGATGATGATTTTGAGCAAGTTCGTGGACAAATCTTACGCAAGAAAGTGACACCTGATTTAGAAGAATGTTATGCATTGATCCGAAGAGAGACAGTCTGACGAATAACGTTGAAAACAGAAGATATAATTTCTGATTCCACAACTATGATGACAAAGAAGCAGCCAACAAATTATCACAACAAATCGAAGCAATCAAAAGATTTTGAAAAAGGTATCTACAAGTGTACTCAGTGTAATAAGGATGGACACACCAAGGAACGATGCTATGAAATCATAGGATACCTCGAGTGGTGGGATCACAGTTGAGCATCGAAGAAGAATTCAAAAAGAAATCCAATTGTTGCTACTGTAACTGCCATTGACAAAGAGGATGACAAATGCATAATACTTATTACAATCGCAGGTAGTGAACATTTCAATGGTAAGGCTTTAAAAAGCACATCTATCGTTCTGAATAATGCATGGATAATTGACTCTGCGTGTTCTAATAATGTGACTTTTGATGTTAGACAGATTAAAAATCTTAAACCTTCCTCACAAAAAAGTATTTCCACAGCCAATGGTAGTAAATCCACTATTATTGGAGAAGAAACTGTCTCTATTTCAAACAATTTGAATCTTGATACTGTCTTTGTTGTTCTTTTTCTTAAATATAACTTATTGTCAGTCTCGTAAATAACCAAAACTCTTTTATATGTTGTAATTTTTGGGTCTGACTCTTATGTTTTTAAGGACATTCAAACGAGGAAGACGATTGGTTATGATATTAGGCGAGGAAGGTTGTATTACCTGGACCTGACAGAAAAAGATTCAAAGAGACTTGGTTAAGTGCTAGCAACAAAAGGGTCTTAAGAAGAAAAGGCGAGGATATTTGGTTATGGTATAAACGTCTAGGACATGCATCTTTTGGTTACATAAAGAAATTATTTCCAAATGTATTTGACCAAGTAAATACTTCAACTTTTTATTGTGATGTTTGTGAGCTTGCAAAGAGTCATAGAACATATTTTTCTTTAATTTCAAATAAAAGTTATCTTCCTTTTATGATTATTCACTCTAATGTATGAGGTCCATCTAAGATTACAACATTGGGTGGCTCAACATGGTTTGTAACATTTATTGATAATTGTACTCGAATGACTTGGTTATGTTTGATGAAGTCTAAAAGTGAAGTTGGAGGACTATTTTAGAAATTCTGCAAAATGATTGAGACCAAGTACAAAATACAAGTTCAGGTACTGCGCAGTGACAACGAAGGAGAATATATGCAATAAGAACTTCAACATTTTTTATTAGCCAAAGAAATTGTTCATCAGAGATCTTGTCCAAATACTCCACAACAGAATGGGGTGGCAGTACGAAAAAACTGTCATCTATTGGAGGTGGTCCAAGTTGCACTGATTGGAGCTCACATGCCAACAATATATTGGGGAGAAGCTCTCACATATACAATATACACTATCAACCGAACACTGTCTAGGTCTCTTAAGTATAAAACACCTCTTTAATCACTTACAGATGCAGTAGTAAGTCCTAAAATTGCTGAGCTAACACATATACTTTTTTGTTATGTTGCTTATGTTCACTTACACAAGCATCAGAGAAGTAAGTTGTCTCCTAGAGCTGAAAGGTGTGTGTTCCTTGGCTATGCAGATCACCAGAAAGGATATCAGTGCTACAATCCACAAACCAAGCAAATATTTATTACTATAGATATAGTTTTTCATGAAACCTTGATATATTTTTCTCCCGAGTCTGAAATTCAGGGGGAGAATTATGATGAAGTTCAGACTTTTGTTCCTCAAGAAATTGATATTGAGGTCAGATTGGAGAAAGAAAGTTACAAAGTTGTATTAGGAGATGATAAAAATATGCAACAATGTTATGATCAATAACCGCATAATGAAAAAGATTTTGAGCATGTCGAGATCGAAAATTTGCCTGTTGATACTGATGATATACCACACCAATCATCTCCTCAAGAACCTAATACTAGAGGTATCCCTAAGTCTACTTATGATCCTGACCTCACTAGTAAGACAAGATACCCTATGAATAACTATATTTATAACCAGAATTTGTCTAACTCAAATATCGTATTTATAAATCAATAATATAATGTATCTATTCCTAACAGTGTGCAGGAAGTTTTAGCTGACTCCAGGTGGAAGGATGCTATGAATGAGGAGATGAGATCCTTGCAAACAAATAAAACATGGGAATTAGTAGATTGTCCAGTTGGAAAGAAACCAGTAGGATGTCGATGGGTGTATACTGTGAAATTTAATGCAGATGACACAATTGGGAGATTCAAAGCTAGATTGGTGACAAAGGGGTACACACAAGCATATGGAATAGATTACACTAAAACGTTTTCTCCCGTAACCAAAATTAGTACAGTTCGAGTATTGTTATCTCTAGTTGTAAACCTTGATTGGTCCTTATAACAATTTGACGTAAAAAAAATGTCTTCTTACATGGGGAATTGTCTAAAGAAGTTTATATGGAGCTATCAAAAGGATGTGGGATCCTAAATACACATAGCAAGAAGCTATGCAAGTTGAAGAAGTCATTATTGTTAGACAAATGACATTTAGAGGGGGGGTGAATAGATGCACAAATTAAAATAGATGTCAAATTAAAAATTTATTTGTGAGTCAATAATTTGTTAAAGCGGAAGCAATAATATAATCAGGAAAAGAGAAAGAGATAAGGAAAAGAGAAGAGCACACAGAGATTTATACTGGTTCGGGTATAGCCAACCCTACATCCAGTTCCCAGTCAACTCTTAACACAAGAGTGACTCCCCATTCACTATCTTTCAAATTCAGTTTACAAATTACAATCAACTCAACAGAAGAACCAGTAAAAATTAAACTAATTAAAAAGACAATCACCTCTTTAGAAACCCACTAAGGATGAACACCTCCCTAGAATCTCACTAGGGATGAACACCTCCTTTGAACAAATCAAAGGATGAAAAACACCTCCTTAGAATCCCACTAAGGATGAACCCCTCCCTAGAATCACACTAGGGATGAAAACCTCCTTTGAACAAATCAAAGGATGAAAACACCTCCTTAGAATTTCACTAAGGATGAACACCTCCCTAGAATCACACTAGGAATGAAAAGAACCTCCTTTTCCACCAATGCAAAAAGGATGAAGGTAATAAAAATAAGAACAGACACACCTGGGTAATGGAGACAACAAATTGTAGAAGCCTGTAGAATGTCAATCTCCAAGAACAAGTGTGATTAACAATGAAAGCACAGAAGGCAGTAGAGAAGAGGGTTTTCTCAAAATGTGTAAAATATCTCTGTTGCCTTTCTAAGAATTCTTTTCTCAAAACTGATTGAATGTAAATTGTATTTTCGAATTCTGTAATTGTGCGTCTTTGATTTTTCATCAAAACTTAATTAAATAGAAAAATAGCATTAGAAAATGGTCGTTGGACATTAATAATATCATTGAGAAAATCGGGATGTATTAAAAAACATTTATTCTTTAAAACGAATATATTTTTCAAATTTGAATTGTCATAATTGATTATATTACCAGTATAATTAATTATAATAGAGAAAATCATTTTTTCATTTTTGGTACATCATAATTAATTATGACGAGTGAAAAATATCATGCTATGAATTTTATCACACTTGTGCTTTGGAGGCTTATGCATAATATTACTTCATCAACTTGTACCTCCATATCCAGTATTCTAAGACTCTATCTAGTCTTCAGGAATCATCTTGGGCTTGCTTGAATCATCATCTTTATCAAAAACATATATTGGGCATGTAGGAAAATGCTTCACATTATCACCTACGTCATAAATTCAGCTTGTCCTTAAATTCATCTTGAATGGTGTTGACTTGAATCATTATCAAAATCATCTCTTGGGAATGCAGGAACATTTCCATCAATCTCCCCCTCATTGCTTTCAATCTCCCCTTTTTTTATGATGATCAAGGAAACACCTGAAATAAATTAAAATGTTTGACTCTATATAGCCAACTCAAGATTAACACATATTCAGAGTCTCTTAATCTCCGCCTGGATATATTAATAACAAGACTCCCCTAACTCATATGAGCAAATACTTAACTCCTCTTGTTTAATTTAGATAAGAAAGAATTTCACACAGATTTTAATTCATCAAAAAATCTCCCCCTGTTTCATTGATAATCATAAAAAATATTATAAGAAAAAATATTCCCCTGTTTCACACAGATTAATATCATCAAAATATATCTCCCTGTTTCATTGATAATTAAAAAACTATTATAATAAAAAATCTCCCCTTGTTTCAGACATGATTAATATCATCAAAATATTTTCATGTTTCATTTATAATTATGAAAAATATTATAAGAGAAAAAAATCTCCCCTGTTTAACACAGATTAATATCATCAAAATATCTTCCTGTTTCATTGATAATTATGAAAAATATTGCAATAGAAACCGAGAACAAATTTGTACCTATTAGTATATAAATCAAGGTAGAGAAGATAATGCATTAAAAAGTGTCATAGAAAAGATATCATATTAAGGAAACAATATCTAGGATACTCATGACAAATGAAGAGGGAGAAATATAGGGGAATAAAATGATTATAGAGATAATGGAATGAAATGCATTAGTTTCCCTCAATTGCAGTCTTCTTATTTAAGCAGACTTTCAAATTTAAATGCACTCATATTCCAGATTTCAAATTTCAAATTCAAATTGCAACAAATTTCAAATTCAAATTTCTAATCCCAAATTCAAATTTCAAATTCTAATCCAAATTCAATTTCAAAAATCTCAAACTGCAAAAATTTCATATTTCAAAATCTCAAACTACAAAATTTCAAAAATCTCAAATTGTAAAATTTCAAATTTCAAAAATTTCAAATTTCAAAATTTCAAATTTCAAAAATTTCAAATTGCAAAATTTCAAATTTCAAGAATTTCAAACTGCAAAATTTAAAAAAAATCTCAAACTGCAAAATTTCAAATTTCAAAAATCTCAAATTGCAAAATTTCAAATTTTAAGAATCTTAAACTACAAAATTTTAATTTTTAATAATTTCAAATTTTCATAAATTCCAACTTTCAAAATTCAAACTTTCAACATAATTGATTATGACAACAAGAAAAAAAATTCGATTCGATAATCAATTAGATGCTCAAATTATCATCTAGACATGTATAAATGTTTTGTTCCTTTAGGCACCCATTCATATTTGCCATTAGATATGCCAAAATGTTTTATGTAACATCTATTTGATGTATGAACTAATTTCATGCAATAAAAACATGTTGGTTTTCTTTGAAAAGGTCTAAATACGTTTCTTAAAGTTTTTGAAACTGGTTTCACATCTGTTTTCCTTGACTCTTTCACAAAAATAGTTTTATGAGATTCTATATTTCTTTGGGTTTGTAACCAAGTCCAACTTTGCTAGAATTTCCTCTTTTATAACCTAATATCGAATCAAGATTTTCAGAATATTTTGAAAAATTGCTTATTATTTTCTCTAACTTGAAAATCTCATTTTTCAAAAGATTATAATTTTCACAAGGTTTAACAACTTCTTTATTTTTAGACAAAGTTTTAGATTTCTCAACATCTTTCTTCAAGCACTCATTTTCTTTTTCAAGAATACCAACAATATTTTATAATGCATTAAACTTTTGTCTAAGTGCATTGTGTTTCTTAGATAACTTGGTAAAACCTTCATACATATATTGATATTCTTTAAATAACTCATCATATTCATTTAAGGAATTTGTATTACTTACCTGTGATGAGGTTTCATCATTACTTTTTGTCATCAAGCAAAGATTTGCTTATTCTTCTCCATCACTGCTTTCGGAAGAACTCTCTTGTGTTATGGAAGAATCATTATCCTCCCAAGCAATATAAGTTTTGCATTTTCTCTTATAGGTATCGTTCTTCTCTTTCTTCTTCTCTTTCACATCTTTCTTCTCTTTCATAAGTTTCAGACAGTCTGATTTGATATGACCAGGTTTTCCACATTCATAGCAATGAAATTTATTTGTTTTCTCCTTTCTTTGCTGTCTCTTTTTCCTGTTCTTTATAAAACGAAAAAAATGTTTAACAAAAAGAGATATATCGGAGTCCGAAAACTTACCTTCATTTTTTCTTTCGTCTTGTGAAGATTTTTCTGCTTTTAGAGCTATCATCTTGGTTTGATTCTGTTCACCATTCTTTAACCTTTGTAGTTCCATCTCATGTTCTTGCAGCTTTCCAAATAGAGTAGCAATATTCATTTTTGTGAGATCTTTTGATTCTGTAATAGCAGTGACCTTTGGTTGTCAATTCTTGTCTAAGGATTTCAAGATCTTTGTGTTCAACTCCTCATTGTCAAAACTCTTTCCTAATGCTTTCAAGTGATTTATTATATGTGTGAAGCGTGTTTGAAAATCCATGATACTTTCATTTTGCTGCATTTGAAATAATTCATACTCCTGGATGAGTGTGTTCTTACGTGCTCGCTTTACTTCATTTGTTCCTTCATATGTTACTTCAAGAGTGTCCCATATTTCTTTTGCCGTCTTTCATTGTGAGACCCTGAAAAATTCATTACGAGTTAAGGCAGAAACAATAGTATTTCGGGTTCTTACATCATATTGGGCACACTTGTTTTCATCTGACGTCCATTGATCAAAAGTCTTTGGAATAACTCCAGACTCCGTTGTTCTCATCGGAATGTAGGGATCATTGAGTACAGCATCCCAAACACCATAATCTAGTGTTTGTAAAAATATCTTCATTCTCGCCTTCTAAAACTGATAGTCTTCTCCTTCAAATAATGGTGGTCTGTTTATTGAAGCTCCTTCCCTATAAACCTTATTCTGCATAGACATCTTGACAGATCGTTTAGAAATATCTTATCTAACCAAGCTCTGATACCACTTGTTAGAGAAATGGCATATAGAGGGGGGTGAATAACTGCACAAATTAAAATAGATGTCAAATTAAAAATTTATTTGTGAGTCAATAATTTGTTAAAGCGGAAGCAATAATATAATCAGGAAAAGAGAAAGAGATAAGGGAAAGAGAAGAGCACACAGAGATTTATACTGGTTTGGGTATAGCCAACCCTACATCCAGTTCCCAGTCAACTCTTAACACAAGAGTGACTCCCCATTCACTATCTTTCAAATTCAGTTTACAAATTACAATCAACTCAGCAGAAGAACCAGTAAAAATTAAACTAATTAAAAAGACAATCACCTCCTTAGAAACCCACTAAGGATGAACACGTCCCTAGAATCTCACTAGGGATGAACACGTCCTCTGAACAAATCAAAGGATGAAAACACCTCCTTAGAATTTCACTAAGGATGAACACCTCCCTAGAATCACACTAGGAATGAAAAGAACCTCCTTTTCTACCAATACAAAAAGGATGAAGGTAATTGTTGAATTATTGGCAAGTGTACCAAAATTATTTATTGTAGTATAGTATTTCGATAAAATAAAAGTCGATCCTACGAGTAACAGTTTCAATGGAAATTCCCAATTTTATGCTTACTAAGTAGATTAAAACAGAATGAGTTTTGCATAAAGAGTTAAATTGAAATTAAATGACAAAGAACTGTAAATTGTTGAGAAAATATCAATTAAAAGTACTTAGGATTGTCTTCCTTCCTTATCCTTTTTTTGTAATGGTTATGTCAATTAAGAACGTCAATTAACCTAACAATGTTGATGTCACCTACTCAAATCATCCATGTTGATTCCTCACACATGAAATTCATAAGAAAACCTAATAAATGTTGATTCCTCACACAATTAAGAGATTTTCCAGCATTAGGTTTAGGGTGTTTAAGCAATTGATACATTCATTCCATTCCTGGCAATTAACCTAACAAATATTCTTACCGTGATCTAGGGTTCAAGATATATTTTCCAATCATACCTCAAATATACAAGAATAAATCATTCCAAAAGCATAAAGGATAAAAATAACTGAAAGTGATGAAGATCTTATTGAATTACTTTGGCAAAGATCTTGTTGATTTCATGAAGTAAAAAATGAAGTCAAAAGCTACTTTGTGGCAGTCAAAGGTCACTTAGATAAAAGGGTAGTGGGATTAGTGAGTCTGCATCTCTGCTTAGGTATAATCATTTTTATCTCTCTGCTGCATGAGGTTTCTTCATTTAAAAGATTTTGCAAATGCC
Organism: Sphenostylis stenocarpa; assembly: GCA_963425845.1. Lineage (NCBI taxonomy): Eukaryota > Viridiplantae > Streptophyta > Magnoliopsida > Fabales > Fabaceae > Sphenostylis > Sphenostylis stenocarpa. Next base: position 60,946,922 of record OY731401.1, on the reverse strand, counting down.
TCTAAAAAATGTTTAAACGGTTAAAAACAAAGTATTTTGATAAAAGGTTTTTTAATTAGCTATTTTAACTAATAGCATATAAGCTTTATCAACTAAAATGTTCTTAACACTTTTGTAACAGGTTTTTAACTAATATGTTTTCGAAATAATCGATTGTTTTCATTAGAAGGATTTTTGAAAACCTTACGCGATATTTTAAGCGATATAAAATTGATATAATCGACTAAAATGACTTAGAATATTTTGAAAAGTGTTCTGGCAGAATTTTAATCGATACAAACTCGAAATAATCCATTGAAATAACTTGAAGTGTTTTGAAAGTTGTTTTGTCAGTATTTTAATCGATACAAATGCAAAATAATCGATTAAAACAACTAAGAGGTTTTTCCAGAATGTTTTAATCGATTAATACAAGCTTGTTATCTGTTAAAATAACTTAGAAAGTTTTATGAAATCTTTTGGTAGAATTATAATCGATTAAAATGTGTTTCAACCGATTAAAATAATTAAGTGAACTTTTTTCAAAGTGTTTTAATCGATTAAAACAGATTGTTATCAATTAAAATCACTTAGAAAAGTTTATAAGAATGTTTTGCAGTATTTTAATCGATTGAAAGACGAAACAATCGATTAAAACAGTTTGGAAGATTTTTTACAAAGAGTTTTAATTGATATAAACGGTGTCGTATCAGTTAAAACAAATCTGGAAAATAATCAAGAACTTTTTAACAGATTAAAAGAAGTTTTAACAGATTAAAACAAGACTTTTAACAGATTAAAAGATTATTTTAACAGATTAAATAAACCAGCAGTTTTGAAAATCTTCTATATAAACAGAGTTGCTTGAACTTTTTAAAACATATCTTTTAGCAATCAATCAAGCAATCATAAGTGTTACTTTCAAGAGAGAATCGTGCTAGTTTTTTGAAGTTCATAAAACTTCTTTCTTGAGGCAAAATTTACATTCTTTTGGAGAAGAAACTCATACTGCAGAGCTGCATAAACCTGATTTGAGCGTTCTAGTTTCTTCTATTTGTTTCTTTACTTTTTTTACTGTATTGTGGGTGCCTGGAATTGTGGGCACTGATTTTTGTAGCTGGAATTTGGCTGCAGGGTTGGTCAAGAACTGAAATTTGGTTCTTGGTGAAGGTTTAGGTGCAGGGACTGGAATTTTGGTTCTTGTGGTAGATTGAGTGTGAGATTAAAGTTGTAATCTGTAAAACATTCAATCTAGTGGAACCTAGCTGGAATTTGGCTGGAAACTGGACGTAGCCCTGAGATTGGGTGAACCAGTATATGGTTGTATCTTTCTAAACCTTTCTCTCCTTTAATTCTGTGACTGCATTTATTTTGATTGCTTGTTATGTGTGATTCAAGAACTGGTCAGATTTCTTAATGTTTGAAATAGATAATCTGTAAATTGCGAAAATCTTTCAAATATCAATTCACTCCCCCTCTTGATCTCAGCCTACATTTCTAACAATTGGTATCAAGAGCAAGGGTCTTGAAAAATACTCAAGGCTTTCGGTTCAAATCTTTAATGGCTGAAAACAAATTACCTTTTTCTGAGGGAGCTTCTATTAATAGACCTCCACTGTTTTGTGGAACAGATTATCCATTTTGGAAGATTAGGATGAAGATCTTTATTGAATCCATTGATAGGAATGTTTGGGATGTAATTGCTAATGGTCCATTAATTAAAGAAAAAGAATGGTCTAGTTTAAATGATGAAGAAAAGAAAAAAGTTCAAAGTGATTGTACTTGCTAAAAACATAATTACTTCGCACTAAATATGGATGAGTTTTTCGGGGTCTCCCAATGCAAATCTGCCAAGGAAATGTGGGAAGTTCTTGAGGTTACTCATGAGGGAACAACTGATGTAAAGAGAGCCAGAAAACATACTCTCATAAGAGAATATGAGTTGTTTAAAATGAAAACTGGAGAAAGCATTGCAGATGTGCAGAAGCGATTCACTCATATCATCAATCATCTAATGGGCTTAGGTAAAACTTTTGATAAAGAAGAATTAAATATTGAAGTTCTGAAATGTCTTGACAGGTCATGGCAGCCCAAGGTCACAACAATCTCAGAATCAAAAGACTTATCCGTCATGACAACAACTTCCTTGATTGGCAAACTTAGAGAACATGAAATGGAAATTAACAGATTCAATGACAAAGAAGTCTCTGAGAAAAAAGGTATAAGTATAGCACTCAAGGTTGAAGAAAGAAGTCAAGAATCAGAGGAGGAAAGTGAAAATCTTGGACTGCTTGTCAGAAAGTTCAACAAATTTCTCAAGAAAAAGATTCAAGATAAAGAAAAACACAAAAGGTATGAGAAGAAATCTGATTCTTTTAACTATAAATGTTATGGTTGTGGTAAGCAGGGTCATGTAAGAATGGAGTGTCCAGAAAAGAACAAATACAATGATAAGAAAGAGGAAAAAGTCAAAAGAAGAGCATATGTTGCATGGGATGATAATGATACTTCATCAACAGAAAATTTTGATAATGAAGAAGCTAACTTGTGTCTAATGGCAAATCAAAATCATCAAACCAGCAGTGTAAGTTCTAACTCTTCTTCAAATTTGGTGAATTATAATTCATTACAAGAAGCATTTAATGAAATGCATGAAGAAACTAAGAAACTGCAAAAAGAAAATGATAGGCTAAAAGGCCTGAATAATTGGTTAGTAAATAGAGTAGATTCTCTTGAAAAGAAAATTCTTGAAGATGAAACTGATCTTGATTTTTTAAAATTAATCCATGATAATTCTGATTGAGTATGTAATAGACCATGTAATAATTGTTCAGAATTACAAAAGAAGATTGATTTTTTATCACAAACTGTTTCAAAGTTTACACAAGATCAAGCTAATCTTGATGTTCTTCTTGGGTCACAAAAACTTATTTTTGACAAATCTGGCATTGGATTTACATCTAGCAAGAAATTCAGAAAAACAAATGTAAACAGGAAATCATACGCCTCATCTGTGATTAAATGTTTTTACTGCATGAAAAAAGGTCATTCTGTGAAATATTGTAGAATTAAGAAGTATGCTATTCCTAGAGGTAGAATGAAGTGGATTCCCAAAAATTCATTTCAAATAACCTGATTGGACCCAGTGATTATAAAAAGGGTACCAGAAATATGCTAAATCTGTTTTGCAGGAACAAAATCTGGAAGTCTCTTAGTGTTCAAAACAGCAAATTTGGTTATGGTTTCATAAACTGAATGTTTTAATTGATATAAAACAGTTTAAATCGATTAAAATCATTTACAGAGAATACCAGAAAAGCAATCCATATAGTTTTAATCGATTGAAATACGAATCAATCGATTAAAATGTTCTCAGGAATCTAGTCTAGCTGATTCAATCGATTAAAAAGGATCTATATCAGCTAATATCACTAAGATGTCAACATTAATCGATTATTCCTCGTTTTAATCGATTAAAATTATGTTATCATCTTATTAAATTTTTCCAGTACAAAATTAATCGATTCTTTTATGTATAAATCGATTATTTCACTGTTGCATTTTCAAACCTAATATTAAAGATCAAATTCATAGGATAATTTGTTCCTGAAAATCATTTTTACAACATCCAATTGAAAATTGGTCAGCAAATCAGAGTAAAAAATCCAAGTTTTTGTATTAATCAAAATTTGCATAATACATTTATTGCATCTGTTGACCAAGTCAAAAATTTATCAAAGAACAAAATAGCTGATGTACCCATCGTCCAGAAACCTGTGTCTCTGTCTTTGGTCAAGGGGACAATTGCATTTAAAGCTGAAACGTTGCAGTCCTGTCTCTTTGGATTTCAAAAATTTGAAATCTGATCTTCATCAAACCAGGTTCAGTACTTACCCAACCATTTCTCAACTTATCATCTTTCTTCTGTTTTCATATTTTCAAAATCACCTCTCGAATCTCCGCTACAAACATGTTCAAAAGATCAAAATCAAGGAAGAAACAAAAGGGAGAGTCTTCCTCTGCTGGAAATCAAGGAGCTCATCTTGAAAATTGGTTCAGTGGTGATATAGAAAAGATGAATAATTTCATCACTCATTTCAGTCAAATGCAACTTGTAATTCCCAAATTTATAAGGTTTGCTTGGTTGAATGAAGAATGGTTCATTTCTTTAAGAAGAAAACTGAAGAATCAAAAACTGAAGAATTTTCTGGAATATACTAGCAACATTCAACCAGATTTGGTAAGAGTGTTTTATGAAAATCTCACTGTCAGTGGTTCCACATTAAGATCTCAGGTAAAAGGAGTTAATATGGTCATTACTCCTGATATTTGGGATGAAGTTGCTGGTCTCAAAGATGTTGGTGTAAAAGTCTCTAGAGGTAATATTGTTAAATTGCCAGAGTTAAACAAAATTCAATTTTTTCATACCAGTCTCAAAGATCAAGGTGATTCGGTAAGAATTTTCAATGCTGGGAAGATGAGGCTTGAATCAAGAATTCTTGCCTTCATTATTGCATGGATGCTTACTCCAAGGGGGAGTAATCATGCTATACTCAATGAGGGTGATTTAGCTCTCATGTATTGCATTGAAAATAGGATTCGTGTTAACTGGGTCTATGTTATTAAAGATCACATGGTAAAAGCCAAGAGGCTTGCTGATTATAAATTGCCTTATGCTTTGTTAATCAACAAATTTTTTAGACATTTTGCAGTAGATTTAGAAGGGGAGTATGTGGAAACTCCGAAAGCATCTAATGAGATTGATGACTCAACTTTACAGAAAATGGGATTTATTAAAATTGATGATGAGTGGATCTCTAAAGTTGATGCTGGGATGTCTGAAGATGAGGAAGAAGATGAAGAAGAAGATGAGAAAGGTCAAATTCCTTCCTCTCCAGCTGCTGCAGAGGTTCCTGAATCCACCAGTGGTCAAACTTCATATGAGAATATGGAGATCATTCCCTACATGGAGCAACCTGACTCTGGGACTCCTCTGTCACAATTTGAAAGGTCTATGTTTTCTCAAATGGCCACAGTGCAGGAAAATCAAAGGAAGCATATGCAAATGACATATCAACACTTCCAGCAGACCAACAATCAGTTCACAAACCTTGAAAACCAGATTGCTGATATTTACACCAAACTGGAAGATATGCAGCTCAACCAAGGGAATTGGGATGATTGAGTTGTTAAAAAAAGGGTCCCTTCCTATCTTTTTCTTATGTCATATTTCTTTTACTGCTAATTTCCATTTCTGGTCTGTAATATTAACTGGTTGTAAACCAGGAACAATCTTTTTAACTTTGCTAAATATGATGTAGGTTTTAAGTTCAATTAAGAGAGCCTAGATAAAATCAAACATAATTCTCTGATAATTTTAGATGATACAAAATAGATTCAATCGATTAAATCAATTAAAAGAAACACTTACATAGGAAATTTGCATCAAAATAATCGATTAATTTGCGTATTAATCGATTAAAACCTGTATGTCATGTGTTTGTATCAACTAAAATTAGTTTACATCAATTAAATCAACTAGATAAGATACTATTCTGTTTTTGATGGATCTATTGGTTAAAACTTAATCAATCTAGTTGATATTATCTTAAATCATTTTCCTAAATGATCATTTTTACAAAATCCGAACTGAATTAGGCATTTTAGATGCATCAAACATTACTTAGTTTTTCAAAACTGGTTGTTTTAATCGATAAAAACAAGCTTCAAATCGATTAAAAGCACTTATACAACATTTTTCTCACTGTTTTAATCGATTAAATGTCGATTTAATCGATTAAATCAACTTTTGTTTCAAACTTTTGAAATTCATCACTGTTTTAATCGATTAAAACATTATTTTAATCGATTAAAACTAGTAACAAGATCATTTTAATTGATTTCGTCCTATTTTTAATCGATTATTACTCTGGAAAGAAAAATTAAAGGCTTTAGTTAATGGTTGTTCTTGTAACATGCTACTAAAGCATGATTCCCTTATCTTTACACGTGTTAATTGTATTTATTACAAACGTGTTAATGAAGATAAGTTTGAATCAACTTTGATTGGTCTTTACATGAGTAAGGTATCTTGTTCAAATCTTTTACTGTTTTTCAAAAACTGATACATATCATGCTTAGTTTTGTTCCTCTGTTCCCTATTTTTTGATGAATTCAAAAGGGGGAGAAATAATATTGATTTTATTTATTTAGGGGGAGTAGCAATATAGCGGGAGAAATGGGAAAATGATTAATTTTTGAATACTCACTAATCTATATATTCAAGTGACTTCTTCTGCAGAGTTATTAGTCAAAGAGGTGTTTGTCTTCATCAAATAGGGGGAGACTGAAAGTGATGAAGATCTTATTGAATTACTTTGGCAAAGATCTTGTTGATTTGATGAAGTCAAAAATGAAGTCAAAGGCTACTTTGTGGCAATCAAAGGTCACTTAGATAAAAGGGTAGTGAGATTAGTGAGTCTGCATCTCTGCTTAGGTATAATCATTTTTATCTCTCTGCTGCATGAGGTTTCTTCATTTAAAAGATTTTGCAAATGCCTCTAAAAAATGTTTAAACGGTTAAAAACAAAGTATTTTGATAAAAAGTTTTTTAATTAGCTATTTTAACTAATAGCATATAAGCTTTATCAACTAAAATGTTCATAACACTTTTGTAATAGGTTTTTAACCGATATGTTTTCGAAATAATCGATTGTTTTCATTAGAAGGATTTTTGAAAACCTTACGCCGATATTTTAACCGATATAGAATTGATATAATCGATTAAAATGACTTAGAATATTTTGAAAAGTGTTCGCGGAATTTTAATCGATACAAACTCAAAATAATCGATTGAAATAACTTGAAGTGTTTTGAAAGTTGTTTTGTCGAGTATTTTAATCGATACAAATGCAAAATAATCGATTAAAACAACTAAGAGGTTTTTCCAGAATGTTTTAATCGATTAATACAAGTTTGCTATCAGTTAAAATAACTTAGAAAGTTTTATGAAATCTTTTGGCATAATTATAATCGATTAAAATGCATTTCAACCGATTAAAATAACTAAGTGAACTTTTTTCAAAGTGTTTTAATCGATTAAAACATATTGTTATCGATTAAAATCACTTAGAAAAGTTTATAAGAATGTTTTGCGAGTATTTTAATCGATTGAAAGACGAAACAATCAATTAAAACAGTTTGGAAGATTTTTTACAAAGAGTTTTAATTGATATAAACGATGTCGTATCGGTTAAAACAAATCTGGAAAATAATCAAGAACTTTTAACAGATTAAAAGAAGTTTTAACGAGATAAAAACAAGACTTTTAACAGATTAAAAGATTATTTTAACAAATTAAATAAACCAGCGATTTTGAAAATCTTCTATATAAATAGAGTTGCTTGAACTTTTTAAAACATATCTTTTAGCAATCAATCAAGCAATCATAAGTGTTACTTTCAAGAGAGAATCACGCTAGTTTTTTTAAGTTCATAGAAGTTCTTTCTTGAGGCAAAATTTACATTCTTTTGGAGAAGAAACTCATACTGCAGAGCTACATAAACCTGGTTTGAGCGTTCTAGTTTCTTCTATTTGTTTCTTTACTTTCTTTACTGTATTGTGGGTGCCTGGAATTGTGGGCACTGGTTTCTGTAGCTGGAATTTGGCTGCAGGGTTGGTCAAGAACTGGAATTTGGTTCTTGGTGAAGGTTTATGTGCATGGACTAAAATTTTGGTTCTTGTGGTAGATTGAGTGTGAGATTAAAGTTGTAATCTGTAAAACATTCAATCTAGTGGAACCCAGCTGGAATTTGGCTGGAAACTGGACGTAGCCCTGAGATTGGGTGAACCAGTATAAATCTTGGTTATATCTGTCTAAACCTTTCTCTCCTTTAATTCTGTGACTGCATTTATTTTGATTGTTTGTTGTGTGTGATTCAAGAACTGGTCAGATTTCTTAATCTTTGAAATAGATAATATGTAAATTGCGAAAATCTTTCAAATATCAATTCACCCCCCCTCTTGATCTCAGCCTACATTTCTAACAATAACAACATCAAAGCATAGATTAATATCTCAAAATATCACAATGATACAAAAGAGTTCAAAGGAAGTGCACCGAATCCTAAGAGAGTGAAGTTAGTCACTCATGTTGGCCATTACAATGCTCTAATTGATGAAGAAGTGAAGAATTGATGAAGATTAGACAAAACCCTAACAATAGTCGTGCCTCCTCTCCTCCAAGACTGTTTGCTTTTCTCAAAACACAACTTATCTTTTTATAAGAGAATTTGGGTCGGGTCTCGCATCATTCATTCGCTTAAGCGCTCTTCTTTCTTTCAATTTTACTCCAATTATGCTGACAATTATGATCCTTACTTTTGTATCAAGGTATTCTCAAATTCATCCTATATTGGGAGAAAAATATATTAGAATTAACATAAGTTAAGTGGTTTCATAACAATTCAATGCATAATTATATCAACTTTTTACCACTTAACAGTAATAAAAATAAGAACAGACACACATGGGTAATGAAGACAACAAATTGTAGAAGTCTGTAGAATGTTAATCTCCAAGAACAAGTGTGATTAACAATGAAAGCACAGAAGACAGTAGAGAAGAGGATTTTCTCAAAATGTGTAAAATATCTCTGTTGCCTTTCTCAGAATTCTTTTCTCAAAACTGATTAAATATAATTTGTATTTTCAAATTTTGTAATTGTGTGTCTTTGATTTTTCATCAAAAATTAATTAAATAGAAAAATAGCATCGAGAAAATGATCGTTGGACATTAATAATATCATAAAAAAACCAGGATATATTCAAAAACATTTATTCTTTAAAACGAATATATTTTTCAAATTTGAATTGTCATAATTGATTATATTACCAGTATAATTAATTATGATAGAGAAAATCATTTTTCCATTTCTGGTGTATCATAATTAATTATGACAATGAAAAATATCATGCTATGAATTTTATCACACTTGTGCTTTGGAGGCTTATGCATAATATTACTTCATCAACGTGTACCTCCATATTCAGTATTCTAAGACTCTATCTAGTCTTCAGGAATCATCTTGGGCTTGCTTGAATCATCATCTTTATCAAAAACATATATTGGGCATGTAGGGAAATGTTTCACATTGTCACCTACGTCATAAATCCAGCTTGTCCTTAAATTCATCTTGAATGGTGTTGACTTGAATGTAGTTTACTTGAATCATCATCAAAATCATCTCTTGGGAATGCAGGAACATTTTCATCAATCTCCCCTCATTGCTTTCAATTATATGGACTAAAAAAATCGCCACGAGCATAGTTTGGTAGATTCACCAAGTCGATGCTTGCTTTTGGATATCAACAAAGCAACGAAGATCATACCTTGTTTCTAAAGAAAAAGGAAGGAGATATTACAATTCTTATTGTTTATGTTGATGACATGATAGTTACGGGAAACGATCTAAAGGAACGCAAGACATCGAAAGAGTCCTTGGCAAAGGAATTCGAGATGAAGGATCTTGATCCTTTGAAATGTTTTCTTGGAATTGAGCTCTCAAGATCAAAGTCAGGTATTTTTCTCTCACAACGAAAGTATGCATTGGATTTACTACAAGAAACTGGAATGACAACATGCAAACCAGCAAATTCTCCAATTGATGAGGGATTGAAGTTGTGCATTGAAGAATATCAAACCCCAACTAACAAGGGAAGATATCAGAAACTTGTAAGGAGATTGATGTACCTCTCACATACTAGGTCAGATTTAGTTTATGCTCTTAGTGTGGTTAGCTAGTTCATGCACAATCCAAGTGAAAAACACATGTATGCTGTTATACGAATTTTAAGGTACATAAAAGTTGCTCATGGAAAAGGAATTATGTTCAAGAAGATCTCCAACTACAAGGATGTGATGATTTATACTGATGCAGATTGAGCAGGTGCTCTTGATGATAGAAGATCAACCTCTGGATACTTTACATTTGTAGGAGGTAATATTGTCACATGGAAAAGCAAGAAATAGAAAGTTGTAGCTAAATCTAGTACAGAAGCTGAACTTAGAGAAATGGTTCTTGAACTTTGTGAAGATTTGTAGCTCAAACTATTTCTCCAAAATTTAAGATATACACATACATGTCTCATTCAGTTGTATTGTGATAATAAATTTGTGCTCAATATTACTCATAACCATGTTCAACATGATCGAATGAAGTATTAGGAGATTGATAAATTTTTGATAAAGAAAAAATTTGATAAAAATATTCTGATTGTGCCTATATAAAGAGGGGATTTCTGATCCTCCGACCAGGAGGAATTATTTTCGGACACGATTATTTCTTTGAAGAGGACAATAGAGGAGTCCAGAGAGCCGTTGATTTGTTTGCCAAAGTTCACAATCTGAAGGTAAATGTGGATGGTGAACACTGGGTTGTTTATTCTTCTTAATGTTTAAAAGATCTTGTACGTGGAGCAACTAATTTCATCTCGTGAACAACTCAGATAAATAAATAAAAAATGTTTCTATAAATTATAATTATAATTATAATTATAAAAAATAGTCCTTTATCATTAAGGGAAAATTCAAAATCAAATTATTATTTGTTTGGTTAATAATTCGTTAAGAAATGGGGAATCATGTTCTGCTTATGATTGAATATTATGTTGATATAATATTGTTAATATTTACTATTATATTTTCTTATTTATTTTAAAATTTTAGTTTATTATAATTTTATTTTAAAAAATATATTTATCATATATTTTTTGTCTATTTTAAATTTATTATAATTTTATTTTAAAAAGTATATTTATGGTTAAAAAATCAAGATATATAAATTATTATTGTTTTCAATCCTTAACTCTATGAGGGAATCAAAATATTATTATTATAATCAAAATATTATTATTATAATATACTAAATCGATTAAACATCATGCAAAATATAATTTTTTAGATTGTTCTTATACAAATTATAATTTTATTATTTATATTGATTTATTAGTCGATCAAGAGGATAATAAAAATCTTTTTGTTTACAATCGAATATTATTTACTATAACTCTTTGTTTTTTCCTTTCTTTAAATACAGATTTTGGAAATATTGTTTTAAGTTGAACAATAATATTACTTAAGAAAAACATAGTGTGTTTTTTTTTAATCAGAAAAGTATATTCAATTCTTTAATGTATTTGTCCATTACGAATATTAAAAAAAAACAATGTATTTTAATAAACTAATTTTATAAGTTTCTTAAATTAATAATTTTAAAAATTATTTACTTTAAACAAAAATACTTTTAAGTCTATATACATTAATAGAAGAATATTAATAGTGTTCTTTTTTACAGTTGTCGTTGTTTGAATTTTTTATTATGTTATGAATGAGATACATTAATAGAAGAATATTGTAAGTATTATTAAATAAGTTGAAGTAAGGTTTTTAAAATTAAGTGGTCACATAATAATCTTGATATGGGATGAAAATTTGTGTGTATTCAAATTTAAGTGGCATTATAAGAGTCAAATTTAAGAACAACAACTTCTTTATTTAAATAATAATGGATTTTGTGTTATCGATGATATTGTAACATACGAGAGTTGTTTACAAACATTGTCCGTGTTATTTATGAAAAAATTTGTTTATTCATCACATGTGATTTTGAGTATTTATATTAAAAAGAGTTTATTATACAAGTAATTATTGATGAGACATTTAACAAATGTATTAACTACAAAAGAAGAAATGCAAAATGTTGAAGAGAGGTGGAATATCTGCAAGATAATATATTTGTTAAAGGATATTTTTTCAGAAAATTTGTTTTGCATGCTTTAAAATTTAATATTTTGTTTATATAAATAATGTTTAGATAATTTATAGTCATATATTTGTTTAAGTCATTTAGTAATGACTGTTTTTATTTTATTTATATAATATTATGTCTATAAAAAGAAAGTATTGATTGCATATTTGTTATAATAATATTTTTAAAATTAATTATTATATTTAAGGTATTATTTATTTTGAAATTTTATTCTAATTTTTTTTAAATATCTCAACCTATCTATTCATCTTTTAAATATAAAATCGATTAAAATTTAAAAATATATATAAAACATGAAAATTAACCTTAATTATATTCAAGATTGGGATATTCTCAAAAAACACATGTGTTAGTTAAATTAATACGAGATATTTGTAAAAAAAATATATATATATAGTGTAAACAACGGGTAAGTTATTTATAATTTCTGATATTTTTATCGTATTTTGACGTAATATTTGCTTAAAACACGCGTTTTAATCGGGGATACCGAACATTAGTAAATTTGATTGGCAGGAGTCATAATATTTTTCAAAATATTAATAGAACAATACTTTTATAAAAAAAAGTATATAATTATCTTTAAAAAAAATGGTTAAAAATAAAATAAACAAGTAAACCAAAAAACACCATTTTGTACGTTCAATATAAAAAAAAAAAAAAAAAAGAAGAGAAAGTCAACTGTGCCACGTGTGTATTAAGAAATTATTTCTTATCAACGACGTTTTCTTGTTTATTCAATCATTTTTGTTTTTGTAAATGACAAATTTAGTTTTCTAATATATGAAATCTTGTTAATTTAGTTTATAAAAATGAAAAAAATATATTGAATATGTAAAAAGGCTCTTCATTATATTATGTTAAGTTCAGTGAAGTCATTTTGTTATTAAAATTTTATTTTAAAAACAAATTTAACATTGACTTATAATATTTAATAATCAAATTTTATTTTAAAAGATTAACTATATTTTTTTGTTGTTGAAAATATTAAATTGATAATCTCGTGACCAAACGAATTATTTAACCTTTTTTTTAACAATATCACATAAACTGGACAGAATATATCTTCTAAATTTTTTAAAATTAAATAATTTTTGTCCACTATCAATATGTCATTCAATTACCAATATAAAGATAATTGATAATAAATATTATTGTTAAATTTTGTTATTAATATTTTACGTGGATATCATTGGAGACGTATTAACTTTAATAACCCAATTAAAATTAATAATTTTGTTAAGATATTGAAGGATAACTATATCTGTTAAATTGAAAACAAAAATAAAGTATTAAATGATTATAAAAAAACAAGAATATATATTTAAAAAGGAATCTGAACCATGTATTTATTTATTGTTGTTCCTTTCAACTGATATTAATAAAGGATGTTGTTGTTTCAGGGCATAAAATTGTATTTTCAGACTGGTGTTTAGTAATTGTAAAAAATTATCAAATTTGTTTATTTAAAATATTTAAAATGAAAAAAATGAAAAAGATAATTATGATAAAAAAACAACTCCATCTAATATATAAAATGTAATCATTCAGCTTTCATATCAAAACAGTGAGCAACACAAAATTAAGTAACTTTATAATACGTTTAGATTTTGAATCTTGAATCCACGTACGTTTTGGACGTAAAAGTTGAAAACTACTCACAATAGAGACATAATTATAGATCTGCAGTTAACTTACTCTAATATTAAACCAAACATAAACATAATATCTTATAATCAAACTTTTTTAATGATTTTTTCAACATCAAATGTTCTCCAGTTCTTTCTTCTCTTTATCAGTTGAACTAAGAATCTTAACAATATTTTAATTTTTAAATCACTGCAAACCGAACCTGCATACTTCAAATCCATCTTGTTTATTTAACAACATTGATTTTTAAATTAAATTTTTATCTCGTTTAATTTTATAATTAAGTTAAGTGGATTAATGGTGTAATCAAGTTTCTATTAGTCATATTAAAGCTGGTCCAATTTGTTGTCTAAGCGACCAAGTCCATATGTAAAATAATTTTTGGGCCTGGGCCTTCTGAATCAGATAAATGACTGAAGAAGTGGAAGCCTCTATGGAAATATAAACGTAAAACGAAGAATCCTCTTCTGCTCTTTTAGACCAAAGGGAAGTTATTTACATGTGTTATTTGACTATTAACATGTGTTATTTACATGCGAGTTATTTTCCGACAACTATCTGATAGTTCACTTATAATTCATTTAGGATTTTACGTAACTAAAATAAAAATATTCAATGAATAAAATCATTTAAGTAATTTGCATGCTACTTAGGTTATATAAATTAGTTAAAATACAATTGAATCTTAAAAAAAAAAACATTATCTTAAAGTTGACAAGTAATTTATTATTATTTACTTGTACTTCTATATTTTAAATTAATTTTAAACTTTTAATTATTTTTTATAAAAATATTATTTTCTATAAAAAAAACAATAAAGGAATTTGTCATTTATCCAAATACATATAATATGAAAGGAAGGGCTGACTGAGAAATTTAATTTAAATATTGAGGACAAAATTTCTAATTGTGATTTTAAAAATTAATAACATACGAAAAATAAATAAAATATTCCCGCTTTATTAAACATATATTAATAAATATGTAAAAAAAAAAAAAAAACTGTCGTTCATACACAGTGTTGAGTCTCACCAGAAATATATTTGTCTGTTTTGAACATCAACTGTATAAATAAAATATTCCCGCTTTATTAAACATATATTAATAAATATAAAAAAAAAAAAACTGTCGTTCATACACAGTGTTGAGTCTCACCAGAAATATATTTGTCTGTTGTGAACATCAACTGTGTTCATGTCCATACTCACCTGTATCAATCTCATCCACACATACCAAGATTTTATCTATAAACTGTGTGTTCTTTCATTTTTCTTCAATCATGTTAGAGTGTGGAACATGGTGTAGACAACAATATTTGCCAACACTGACCTTTTGTTTGGGTGGAAGGAAGAAGGGGACAAACTTAATTTTTTTTGTTTAGTTTTAAAAAAATATATTATTTTACTATTTTTTATTTATTTCTATTATCTTTTTATATTTCTAGTTTGTTATCAATTTAATTAAATTATACTGCTTTTAAAGAATATATATATATATATATATATATATATTTTTTTGCTATAATAAAACAATTAAATATTAAAAAAAATTGTCTATTTTATTTTCTTAAATTCATTTCTCCTATATTCTCGTCTTTATTTCTTTTTTTCAGAACCAAACAAAACGTATAACAACTAGACAAATTGACTAATATCTCTGTCTGGTTTTATGTTCTATGAATTCAATATCAATCCGAAAAACTAGCTAGATATGAAATAAGACTAAATTAATCCAACTTGTTAAGCATAAATTACCAATCAGAACATTATATATATATATATATATATATATATATATATATCATGATAAATCATATATTTAAATATAATTTATATAGTAGTTAAAAAAATTATTATATTTATATTTTTTTATAATTGTATATTTTATTTAATTATATATATATATCATGATAAATCATATATTTAAATATAATTTATATAGTAGTTAAAAAAATTATTATATTTATATTTTTTTATAATTGTATATTTTATTTAATTATATATATATATATATATATATATATATATATATATATATATATATATATATATAGTGACTGGTATTCTTGAAAATTGAAGGTGTTGACCTTTTAATGTTTTATAATTTGTATATAATTTATAATTTTAATTTTCTAAATTTTAATATATTTATTTATATAATTATAATTTTATTTTTTAAATTTTATTTAATTTTATAATTTTTATATAATTTATGATTTTGTCTACTAAATTTAATAATTATTTTATATATTTATAATTTTATTTTTTTATCTTTTATTTTTTAATAATATATTATTTAACTTGAAAATAAATAATTAAGATCCGTCAATAAAAAAATTTAAATGATGTAATTATAAATAGTCAAGATTCAAAATTACGTATCACTCAAAAGGATTATCATATATATATAAAATATTATAACTAAATATATTCTTTGTAAGTGAGTTTCCATCTATGAGTGTGTGCTCTGTATCTTTTTCTTGATTTGATTTGTAAAAATACCATGAATGTGAATATTATAATAGGAGTTTGGTAACTATCTAATCATATCAGCAACTATTATTGCATCAAATAAACCTTGTACGATTAAAAAAGAAACTCAACTTTTAAATTTTTATCATATGAATAATGAAAAATATTATTTATCTTCACTATTTTATTTTTTAAAAATATTAAAATATGATAGAATATAAAAGTTTTCATTAAAAATAATAGTTTTATTTGTGTGGGAAGACTTTGATTGGGATTATAGGAAGATAATGAGACAGTGATAAAGTAATTATGGTGATTAACAAATAGTTGCACTCACCATCGTTTTCATTAAACGTCGTCGTCCCATAAATTTGTGCACAAGTTGCAGATTCCTTACGCAACCGTGAACTGTGTTGTATCTCTTTTGTCAAAGCAAATATTAGTCCACTTTCACTTTAAAGAGAATGCGAAAAACATGTTATTGAAGTTTTCTGACTTTTTGCTCAAGTTATTTTGGTATCGTTATCATTGTGCTATCAATCTTAATACAGTTATATATATTCACGTGCCTTATGCACCTAGTTGTTTAAAACGTAAAATGTGTATGTGTTCAAAGCATCTCCCTCGTGAATCGACGAAAATTCCTTCAAGATTTAAATAAATCACACATCATATCATAATATTAAATTTCTCCTTAATATAAGTTATAATAAAAAATTGTATTATTTTTATATAATATCATAATTAATTTTAATATTGTTTAGATTATGGAAAAATCCAATAAAAACATTCTCGTGAAAATTTGATTTTACATTAATTAAAATATATTAATAAAAATATGATAACATTATAATATACAAATACAAATAAACTTTCACATTTCTTAGGATTTAATTAAACTAAATTTGACGAATTTATCGTTGAGAAATGAGGCTTCATGTGTTTGATAAAGTAAAAAGGAAATTAAGAAGTGAAAAAATTGTTGTAATATGAAAAGATTTAGGATCATTGAACCCGACCAGGAAAAAATAAAATAAAAAAGTCTCGAGTCTTTGTACAACTCTTCTTGAAAAATCATAGTTACAATTCAAAGTTAAAATGAGTGAAAGTGAATTGAGGGTTAAAAGTGACATGGCCTTGAAATCTTTCATCAACTTTAGGTTTCTTGTGGAATTTTGATCGATTTCGATTTCTAGAGAATTTTGTTCTAACCAAATTCCAACTACGTAGATTCTTTTTACTTAAGCTAGCAAATAGTTTTCAATCGAAATATGTATGAGAATCGAAAACCCTATAGTACCACAAATTTTAATGTAACCTAATGACAATCAAAAGCGCTATTTTTGGTATTTTATATTTAAAGCACTCGAAGTAAAGAAAACAGTAAATGTCAAATCGAAAAGCAGTACAGAATATAAAGCTGCAAAGAAATGTAAATATACGGAAACCTCAAATTTGCATTAAGTGTAAACGACAAAGAATCGAAATTACGGAAATGTAAATAACAGGAAATTGAAATTGCAGAAATGTAAATAACAGGAAATCGAGATTGCATAAATGTAAATAGCAGGAAATCGAGATTGCATAAAGTGTAAATAGCGAAAAACTTAGATGCATAATCTTAAAAAGTCAGATAACAAGGAATCGAAAGTACATGAACTTAAAGTTGTTTGAACGTAAACTGCATCAAAGTAAATTACATGAACATAAATTACCAGGGAAAGTAAAAAAAGCGGTACAGATAATCAATGAAAATGGAAATCCAGATCGTCAGAAACTTCATGATTGCGTCGTTCTCCGGTAGACTTCTCACTAGTATTTCTGTTCTCTCTGTCAATTCCCTTTCTCTTTTCAGTCTTCGCTCTATTTATAGAGCATCTTTCAAGTAACCTCCCAAGAGTGGTTAATACCACTATCACCACGATCCTACGTGTCCGTTCCTTTAGTTTTACAGTTTTAAAAACTGCACTCCACGTTCTTACGTATAAGAGAACTGCTCCTCCTTCGATCTCTGTTGCGGTTTAGAAACTGTTTCCCACGTTCCCTGTGTGTGTTAACCGCTCCCTTGATCTCGATTTCAGACATCGAGTATTTTAAATTTTGCTTTTGATTCCCTTTAATTTTGTACTATTCTAACTTCAACAATAGGCATCGAAATTTGTTTCTTCGATTCTCGATTTTGATTCTCGATGTACTTTTATCTTTGTGGTTACCAGCTTTTACCAATTTCATCGAAAATACGTTCTCGATGTCTTTTACCAATCGTATGGTCTTTGATTTTTTCTTTCCTTCATTTTTCGATCCCTTTATCGATTTCCCATTAACAGAATGCCCCCTTGGAAGAATATAAAATTTGTATTTATATTCTTTCAACATGATTCCCACCTTTTGGAGGCCCATCAAAACTTAGGGTTTAGGGTTGCTGGGGTTTTAGGGTTTTTTCCACTTTATGTCACCTATCATGTCAGTTCTGCCGCCTCACTGCACACGCCACATTAATTACCCTTCACCTCCGTCACTTCCAGTACCCTAGTGGGTTCCCTTCAAACGTTTGTTAGCCTTTTACTCTTGTTTTTACACGAACTTTTACCCCTCCTTTGCACCTTCATCTTCTACCTTGCACCTTCGTCTTCTACCTTGCACCTTCATCCTCGAACCCTCTATTTTCCTCTGCTCTACCGGCTAGTGAAATGGCAACCTCATCCAAATCCTCTGACTTTTCCGCCCCACCACTTCCCTTGTTGGCTTCTAACCTGCTAGAGATTAATAACCAGAAATTTGCTCCAGTTCCTTTGTTGGAGGAAGCTTCTCAGAATGTTGCTGAGACGCAGGTACTGATTCCTTACACTGCTGGTGATGTAAATTATGCTTTTGGGGGTCATATCCGTTGTTGTAGCGGATCTTTTTCTTCCCTCAATTTTTCTTCAACGAGTCAGGCTCCCATTCATCGATCTGAAGTTCGAATTGATTTTTTAAACATTGTACCTAAAGTGTACCGAACATGCCCTCCCTGCAAAAAACCCTTGTATATTAGGTGGTTTGATCGAGTGAAAACCAAGTTTGGGAATCATTGGAGAACTATAGGGATCTTTGATTTCCTGCATTTGTCTCGATGCGATTTATCTTATTTAGACATGGCTATGTTCCTATCAGTTGTTCATCTGTGGAATAAAGACTTGCATGCTTTGGAATTACCCTGTGGTCCACTTTCACCCACCCTCTTTGAAATTGTTGCTATTACTGGACTAAAACTCATAGGAGAAAAATATTTTAAGGGTGGTTTTCCTTCGGATACTTCTTTAAGGTCCAAGATCGATTGGGAATCGAAGGCGTATGGACGTTTTATTGAAAAGCACTTTGTCAACGACCAATCGATAGCTGTAACTGATGAGGATCATGTAGCTTTTCTGGTGTATTGGTTATGTACCCATGTCTTTTGCCCCCGATCCATCCAAATTTCATCCCACCTCTACAACCTTGCCTATCTTCTCCACACTGGCCAACCACAAATTAATTTAGCAAAGTTATTATTGGCTCATGTTTATACTGTCTTTGATGAGGCCGTCGATATTTTGAACACCCCTAGGGCCTCGGGGAATTTTTCAGGTCCCCTTTGGTTTATCCAATTATGGCTAAACTTGATTTTTGAAAGTATCCTCCCCCCAACTTCCCAGATATCTCCAAGTTTAAATTTAGAGGGTACTCGATTATCTTCTCGTCATCCCCGCCATAAATCCGACGAGACCACCTATCGTAATTACCTTAGATTTTTGTTAACTCAATTTCATTTTGGTCCGCATTTGGCTCCTTTTACTGTGAATCTTGGACGAATAAGCGACCAACTTCGAGGACTAGCGTGGTTTAAATCGAAATTTCCTGCTCTTACTCCGGGACTACAGTCAGAATTGGTCGAAGTATGGAGCAATTATTTGACTCAAGATGTGTTAGTATCGGGTTTTCATTCAAAGGACCTTCAGCTTGTTACTTATTACCCTCAAATTTTCTCGAGGCAGTTTGGTTTGAGTCAAGCCTTACCTTTTTTCTCCCTCGATACCTCCCCAAGGTCCAAGTTAAGTGAATCGACAATCGGACGGGAGCTCACCAAACTGCTACCAAAAACCCGATGCATTTTTATCCTTATATTTTTTAATCCAATTCCTTATCAACTCTTGGTTTCTCTGAGTGGTGGGCCAATTGGTTTTCGAATAATCATTCTAATTTCGACATAGTTCAACAAAAATTGACTGTTCATCCTTCTCTCGTGTTGCAGGACAAATCGAAGGCGAAGAAAGGTACACACTCCCACTATCTCCAAATATCTCGGTTCGAAAATTTTTATCGAGTCTGTTACAACCCTTTGAAATTAGAATCGACCTTTTATGATGTTGTTATTTCTTTAGCCAATAAAACAGACACTAATCGATCGAACCACAAAATAATCAATCCTCACGGTAAAACCCCTTTTGAAATGTATTGTCCCGATCACCTTCCCACTTTTCCCACAGCTCCTTTTGGACTTGTCAAACCTTTAACTCATCCTAAATGGGTTCGAGAGTTAAGATCTTTCAAAGAAACTCTTTATCCTAAACCCAAAAACAAAGATATTTCGATATCGAAATTATCCTACTTCCCTTACCTAAACCTTCCTCAAATTCTTCTTCCTCCTTGGCTTGTCCATATCGACCGAGTCAAGATTTTGACTCCATCACCTTTTGGTGAGATTTTGCTACCTCTTTTAGGAGTATCTTTTGGTTTTCTTTATATTGTCAATTAATTGTTTTCCTTTTTTCGACAGTTTCGAAATCTTCTAAGACTGTTGCCTCTAAGAAGGAGAAGGATTGGGAGTCTTCCGATGAGTCAGATCCATCGGCCCTCATCAGGAAACGCAAGCACTCTGCCACCATTACCTCATCTTCGAAAAAATCGAAGGTTTTTCTCGATTTCTCATTGTCTTATTTATCCATCTATGTCTATAGCTGATTCACTTTGGATTCTCATACATCTTTCTTTGTCATTTATTTTCGATTTCTAATTTCAGAAACAAAAATCGAAGAGTCTTCGATCTGTTCCACCAACTGCTGTTAATCCATTATCGACGGACTCCAATACGGTCACCAAAACGGGCCAGACAACACCCACCACACATTCAAGTCACGTGAGTCCCCTTTTTTATTCAAATTTTATATCCCTAGATTTTGACAAGACCCATAACATGATTTTTGACTCTTGATATTTTTCAGGTTCATCCATCGGCAACTATATCGACCAATGTCGATTCCATACTTCAATCACCAACACCCGTTCCTGAGGTACAGCTCTCGAATTTTGTATATATGTTTATTTGGCCTTTTTACATATATCATTTTCTGATATTTGTTTCGATTTACAACAACCTGAGGCTGTACAGAATCCTCCTCCTGCCTCAACAACCCTTGCTCTACTTCCCCCTGGTACTTGATTTGTCTTCACTGCTTCATTCTATTTCATTCTTTTACTGAGATCCTTCGATTCACTCCTTCGAATTGTTTTCTCTCCAGTAAATATCCCTGTAGTCCAAATCCAGGACTCTCCTTCACCAATTTTCGCAGAGCAATCGGATTCTCCTCCTTTTGCGATGCCTGCTGTTGAGTTGCTCTCGGGGACGTTATCATCGATAAGCGATCCTGCTCCAAGCAATGTGCCGGAATCGATCTGCCATCGAGGAAGACCCTTTCTCGATTCTTGATATTCTGATGTCTGACAAAGTCACCCCTTCCAGCCACTCGTCCCAACCGCCCACGACCTCGACCGAGGGAGTGTATCAGCTGAAGCAACGTTTCAGGTCCTTCTTCTACTCTTCAGCTCTGGAAGCTTTGGTGGAGTCGCGCGAAAGGAAACAACGCTTCCAAGAGATTCTCACTTCGATCGAAGCTCTCCCTGAATACGCTCTTCCGAGGGGGTTTCAATACGAAAGTCGCAGCGGCCACTGATTTGTTCAACAAGGCCTATGCTGCACAGAAGAAGAAGCGGTCGATCGCATCCAAGTTATCTGATATTTCTTCTTTCCAAACTGAGAAATCGAAGTTACTGAAGACTCAGAAGCTCAATCTGGAGGAAGCGTTGACGACGCTGGCTTCGGTCGACAGTGAGATCGAAGAGTTGGAGAAGAGACTATGTCAGTTGAAGTCGCAGAGGGATTTCCTTAAATCAGAGACCAATTCAATTAAAACCTCTGCGAAGGACGTGGCGTTATCTCTCGGGCAGAGCATGGAGCGTAAACATAGACTGATCTCCGAAGAGAACTCGATTTCTTCTTCCTGGACACAACTGTTAATCGATTTTGATCATCTTAAAACTCAATATTTGTCTTTGTAAACATTTATTCGAATTAATTTTGAATGTTTATTTCCCTTATTTGAGGTTTATATTCTTTCAAGTATTTGTCATGTATCGATAACACTTTCTCTTTGTTATACCAATCGACGATCGAATAAGCATTACTCGATAATACTTTAATAATTTCGAAAGGTCCTTCCCAATTTGGCGACCATTTGCCATAACTCTTACATTTTTTATCTATTGGTAAAATTGTTTTCCACACCAAGTCACCTTCGTTAAACGTTTTCTTTCGAACTCTTTTATTATAGACTCGAGCGATTTGATTCTTTTGTAAAATCATACTATTCAATGCTTGCAATCTTATTTCATCGAGTTCATTTAATTCATCATACATCAAATTCTAATAATCACAACTGGGTAAATCATTCTGCCTTTGTATTCGATTCGATTCTATATTTATTTCGATGGGCAAAACTGCATCATGTCCATAGACCAACTTGTATGAGGTAGTCTGTAAAGAATCTTTTGGTGAATTTCGATAAGCCCATAAAATTTGCAATAACGTTTCGTGCCATGTTTTTGGTTTATTACCAACATGTTTTTTTATTAAACCAATAATTACTTTATTAATTGCCTCGACCTGCTCATTTCCTTGTTCATAATATGGGGTTGATGCTAATAACTGAATATTTCTCGATTCAGCGAATCTAACCATCTTTTTACCAGAAAAAACCGTCCCTCTGTCTGTAGTGATAGACTGTGGGATCCCGAATCGATAAACGATGTATTCTTCAATGAAATCGATTACATCTTGCTGATCGACATCTTTTAACAGTATTGCTTCTACCCATTTTGAGAAATAATCGACAGCGACAATTATATATCTATGTCCCTTCGATGATTGTGGAAAGATCTGTCCGATTAAATCTATAGCCCAACCTCTAAAAGGCCAAGGTTTGATAATCGAGTGTAATTCACTAGCGGGAACCTGTTGTATAGGACCAAATTTCTGGCATTCTTCACAGGATTTAACATACTCGATACAATCTTTTAAAATCGAGGGCCAGTAATAACCTTGTCGAGTTAACGTCCATGTCATTTTTTGGCCTATCATATGGGCACCACATATTCCATTATGTACTTCAGCCATTGCTAAATAAGCATCGTCATTCCCCAAACATCTAAGTAATACTCCATCGATACCTCTTTTATATAATTCATTATTTAACAAAACATATTTCACTGCTCGATATTTAATTTTCTTATCGATTCTCCCACTTGGACTTTGCAAATAATCTATAATCGATTTTCTCCAATCTTGATCATCTAAGTCACTAATCTGTAAAATTTCAATTTCTTGAGATAATTTTTCTTTAATTTGGATTATTTCCTGTAAATTTTCCAGGGATATCTTATACTTAGACGCGATTTGTGCCAGATCATTGGCTTCTCGATTGAATTCTCGAGGAACATATTCGAATGTTATGTCATCGAACATTCTGCTTAAAGTCATTACTTTCTCTAAATATCTGATCAATTTGGTATTGATACATTTATATTCTTTTCGCACTTGTTTGATCACTAGTTGCGAATCACCTCTTATAATTACATGTTGAGCTTTTAACTTAATTAAAGTTTCAAGACCTGCTATCAAAGCTTCGTACTCGGCTTCATTATTTGAACAAATGGGTATAATCTCAAATGATAACTTAGTTGGGATATTACTTGGAGAAATAATAAGAATTCCTACTCCAGATTTGTCTGATGTACTCGAACCATCGAAATACATTATCCATTTACTTATCTCGATAAATAAGTTATCAGTGGAATCAACTGTATGATCAGCCATAAAATCGATAATTATTTGTCCTTTTATTGATTTTAAAGATTTGAATGATAATGAAAACTCCGTCAAAGCTAGAACCCATTTTCCTATTCGATTATGCATAATAGGTTTCGACAAAAGAAACTTCAAAATATTATTTCTGGAATAAACCATCACATCATGAGGCTTCATTACATACTTGAGTTTTGTACAAGAGAAATATAAGCACAATCCTAACTTTTCGATATCATTATATCGAGTTTTAGCATCATTCAAAATTCTACTTAGATAATAAATAGCACATTCAACGCCATTCTTATCTTCTTGTGCTAATAGACTGACTATTGTTCGATCTGATGCTGATACGTATAACTTTAATGGCTTGTCTCTCATTACTGGTATCAGAATCGGAGGATTTGTCAGCATCATTTTGATCTGCTCAAAGGCTTCTTGATGTTCCTACTTCCATTTGAACTCTGCTTCTTTTTTCAACTTTAACAAAGACAAAAAAACATAAGTCTTACCAGCCAAGTTAGAAATAAATCGTCTCAAATAATTTATTTTTCCCAGAAATGACTGTAATTGTCTCTTAGTTTTTGGAGCAGAAGTATCTATTATAGCTTTTGCTTTATTTTTATCGATCTCAATCTCTTTTCCATGTACTATGAATCCTAAAAATTCACCAGCAGATACACCAAAAGCACATTTCAAAGGATTCATTTTTAATCCATATTTTCTCATCCTCTCGAAAGATTTTCTCAAGTTACCTAAATGTTTATGTTTTTCCTTCGATACAACAACAATATCATCTATGTAAATTTGCATAAAATCATTGATTAAATCATGAAAAATTAAATTCATTGCTCTTTGATATGTTGCTCCAGCATTTTTTAATCCAAATGGCATCACTATCCATTCATAAGTACCCAATGCCCCCGGGCATCGAAAAGATGTTTTAACTATGTCATTCTCGGACACAAATATTTGATTATATCCTGAATAACCATCTAAAAGACTTAACATTTCATTACCGGCTACAGCATCGATTAACATATCGGCTATTGGCATAGGATATTCATCTTTAGGAGTAACTAAGTTTAAATCTTGATAATCAATGCATACTCTCATTTTACCGTTCTTTTTAATGACTGGAACAATATTAGAAATCCAATCGACATACCTAGCAGTCCTGATGAACTTTGCTTTCAGAAGTCTCTCGATTTCTTCTTTGATTTTACCCATCACCTCAGGTGCGAATCTTCTCGGTGCTTGTTTTACTGGCTTCTTGCCTTCTATGATAGGTAATCTGTATTCAACTAGACTTCGATCAAGTCCAGGCATTTCTTCATATTCCCAAGCGAAGCAGTCTTTATACTCTTTTAGTAGTGAAATCATATGTTTCTTCATTTCCTTCTCGAGATATTTGTTGATATAAGTAGGTTTCCGATCCTCTATACTCCCCAAGTTAATTTCTTCTAACGGATCTTGAGCTTCGACTTTCTTGTGATTCGATGTGATGGATTTTTCAAAACCTAAAGGAGAATTATCGTAAATACAATCAAGTATAACTTGATCGCTGTTATTTGCAACTACTGTCTAGTGAATCGACTTATTTATTTCTATCTTAGTACTGCTACTTTCTTGGCTCTTCTTTTCATCTTCATATCTTCTCAATCGAGCCAAGAACTCCTCATAATCTCTATTCATTTTCACCGGTCACTTTGAGGTTGGCCCCCTCTTTGATCATGACAAATTCTTTCTTCTCATTCATTTCTAAAAAACGCTCCTCGTGCAATTTTGAGTTGAAGTCTTCGACAGTTTCGAAGGTGAACGGTTGAGTAAGCGCCAAATTCTGCAGTGCCCGACCAGCCTGAGATACAAATGTCACAAACTCATGCTGGTCGCTTGGAATCACTTCGAGATATCCATCTCGATTCAACATAAACAACTTTTGATGAGTCGTAGAAGGTACGACTCCAACTCCATGAATCCACTCCCGGCCAAGTAATGCATTAAAATTGGCATGTGATTGAACGACTACAAACACGGTCGGCCTCGAATAAGTGCCCACTTTTACATCTAAGGCAATCATCCCTTCTGAGCTCGATGTTTTTCCACTGAAATTGGAAATCATGATATTGTGCCTGACCAAATCTTTCAATTCGATACCAAACCTCTTCAGCATAGTGATTGACAATATGTTCACTGCTGCACCACCATCGACAAGAACTCTATTCACCATTCGCCCTTGAATCTCGATATTCAGTAATAAAGGCTTCAGGTGGAACCTCATCTCTTCAGATGGAGGATCAATAAAAGCAGCATCTCTATGGGGTACTTCGCATGATGCTTATGTTACCCATGTCACCTTTGGCCTTATGTCTTCGGAATAGAAGTCATCCTCTCGCTCGACATTACTTTGCTCTTGGTATTCTTTATACTCACTAACATATTCCGCGGGCAGTATCGATATTAATCCGATTTGATGTTCATCCCAGCTACCCTCATTTTTATCATCGAAAAAGTCCATTGCATATTGGCTCCCCATTGATACATTACTCTCTTCAAAGTTCCTGTAATTATTCCAGTAAGGAATCCTTCCTCCTCTTCTCCAGGGCCTTCCTCGAAATCTCCTTTGGAATGTTGGAAATCTAGTATTCGATCCTTCATCATATGAAAGTCTCTCGAAGACATCATTACTTTGAAATATGTCCCTTCCTCCTCGAGAAGGATACATTTCTTTCCTAATCCACTGTCTCTGATTCCTACTAGTATCAGAACCGACAGATTTTTGTTGACTTTCCCCTATCGTTGCTTGGGCTGATTGATCTACTTTGTCATTGTCCCTTTTATTTTTGTTCTCGATTTTCTTCATCTGTCCTACTCTGAAAGCTTTAGCAACTGACTTGTCGAATACTGCACTGCATCGTGGACATAATGGCACATTTTCATCTTTTTCTTTCTTTCTATTTAAAAACTCGACGAGGGAATCCCCTGATCGAGGATAGATTTCTCTCTCGAATTCTTTCTCGAACTCACTCAGGTCGAATTCCATGTCTTCTTCAGATACGTCCATTCTGACATGCTTGGGATCAATGTCTTCAGTAACATCAACCATACCTACAAAGGTCGAATTTGTCAATCGGACATCTTCAGTCATGCCCGTCTGGGATTCGATATACCCTACTTGAACCTCGAATGGACTTGTGTCCACTTTCATTGACATCTCCTCGAACTTCAGTCTTCCTTGGTTAATCGCATCTTGGATCATGTTCCTGAAATGTATACAATTATTAGTCCAATGTCTATAAATATTATGGAATTTGCAGTATTTTCGACCATTCCTTTGTTCTGCAGATGGCAATTTATGATCATCACTCAACTTAATCTGCTTATCTTTCAATTAAAATCGAAAATTTTATCGGCTTTTGTTATATCGAAAGTATACGTTCGATTTGCCATTTTGTCTTTTACTTCATTTTTCTGTAGCAATTTACAAATATATGGAGCTCCTACTTTGAGCTCTGCTATATTTACTTTCTCATCGACAGTTTCTTCAATATCAGTTTCTGTCTTAGGATCTGTCTCATACACATCATTTATATATGTTACTCTTTCTTTCTTCATGGGTTTCTCAAATTTCTTATACCTTTGTTTTTCATATTCAATTTGTTCCACTCTTCTCACTTTATCAGCTAGCTGAGCCATGTCATTCAATGGTAAATTAACCAACTTTTTCCTAATCGAAAATTCTAAACCTGCGGAGGTCATTCTGACTAATTCATATTCAGGAATTTGAGTAAAGCACCTTGACTTCATCTGTCTAAATCTATTCAAATAATCGTCTATACTTTCATGATTGTACCTCTTTATATTCATTAAGTCGATGAGACTTACTTGGGTCTCTCCTCTGAAGAATTGCTCATGAAAATTTCGTTCCAATTGCAACCAATTATATATCGAGTTGGGTGGCAACGAAGTAAACCAAGTGAAAGCATTCTTAGTTAATGAACTAGGGAAATATTTCATTTTTAATTCTTCACTCATAGATAGGTCCCCACATTCGATCTGATATCGAGCTACATGTTCGATGGTGGACTCACCAATTTCTCCAGCAAATTTGGTGAATTTAGGTACTTTGTATCCTCGAGGTAATTCTGTCTCGAGAATCGTATTTGGAAAAGGAGAAACAAAATATGGTTGATTGGGTGGTCTTAATTCCACTCCTTGGGGATTCATCCTTTGTCCTAGCATGTGATTATACTGCATGTTATTTTGATTATACGCGTTTTGAAATCCCTCATTCAGATTTCCATACATATCATTCCTCATATGTTGATATTCATTCCCCATATGTTGATCATTGTTTCGATTTCTCCTTAATAAATAAGGGGGATTGATATTAGTATTCTGGTTGATGCTCTGAGTGACATGATTTTCCATTCTCGTTTGTCGAGGTATGGCCAATGCATCCCCGATACGGGCCATTTGATCTGCTAATATCTCAAAACTAGTAGTAGTATTTTGAACTAATGGGTTTAATACTGTAGTCAACTGTTGTGATAACATGTTAACCATCTCGAAATTGCTCTCATCCATTTGTTGTCTAAGTACTCCTAATGAGTTACTGGAGATTCCAGTACTAGCGCTTTCGATAGACTCAAAATTGGATTGATGATAATCTCTATCGAATGTGTATCTCCCATGATCCAGATTTGCTCTGTGATCTAGGTTTGGAGGTGTCTGTTGTGTACCTAAATTATGCACGCTCCCTGAATTCTGGGGGTTTACTGAATTTTGAGACGCCCCTAAATTTGGAGATACTCCGAAATTTTGCGGCATACCTAGAGTTTGAAATGTACCTAAGTTTTGAGGCATTCCTAAGTTAAATCTCGAATTTCGTTGTACTAGAGAAGTATCAGTCCCACTCATATTATTAAGCGAAAAACCAGGTGGTCTTACGCTCATATACGACCCTGCATATGTTGTTATGGGGTTCCCCATAGTTTGCATATTGTTTGGTATCACAGTACTAGATCCTACCTGAGTATTTGTTAATGTAGTTGAACTTTGTTCATTACTCACAGGTATCGACATACCTACGGTTGTCGATACTACAGGCATATTCTCATTATGCCCTTGCCCCCCAGTGTTTGGTGGATGTGAACCATTCACACTGTTCAAACCCTCACTGTTACTCTGGTTATTTGGTGGATTCTGACTCATTCTTATTACTCGTCTACTCCTTAATCTCATACACTTTCGAACTAACCAATTTTGTGTTTTTTCGACACAAATACCCCTACCTGGCGCGCCAATTTGTTTCTGGTGGAATTTTGATCGATTTCGATTTCTAGAGAATTTTGTTCTAACCAAATTCCAACCACGTAGATTCTTTTTACTTAGGCTAGCAAATGGTTTTTAATCGAAATATGTATGAGAATCGAAAACCTTATAGTACCACAAATCTTAATGTAACCTAATGACAATCGAAAGCGTTATTTTTGGTATTTTTATATTTAAAGCACTCGAAGTAAAGAAAACAGTAAATGTCAAATCGAAAAGCAGTACAGAATATAAAGCTGTGAAGAAATGTAAAATACGGAAACCTCAAATTTGCATTAAGTGTAAACGACAAAGAATCGAAATTACGGAAATGTAAATAACAGAAAATTGAAATTGCAGAAATGTAAATAGCAGGAAATCGAGATTGCATAAATTTAAATAGCAGGAAATCGAGATTGCATAAAGTGTAAATAGCGAAAAACTTAGATGCATAATCTTAAAAAGTCAGATAACAAGGAATCGAAAGTACATGAACTTAAAGTTGCTTGAACGTAAACTGCATCAAAGTAAATTACATGAACATAAATTACCAGGGAAAGTAAAGAAAGCGGTACAGATAATCAATGAAAATGGAAATCCAGATCGCCAGAAACTTCATGATTGCGTCGTTCTCCGGTAGACTTCTCACTAGTATTTCTGTTCTCTCTACCAATTCCCTTTCTCTTTTCAGTCTTCGCTCTATTTATAGAGCATCTTTCAAGTAACCTCCCAAGAGTGGTTAATACCACTATCACTACGATCCTACGTGCCCGTTCCTTTAGTTTTACAGTTTTAAAAACTGCACTCCACGTTCTTACATATAAGAGAACTGCTCCTCCTTCGATCTCTGTTGCGGTTTAGAAACTGTTTCCCACGTTCCCTGTATGTGTTAACCGCTCCCTCGATCTCGATTTCAGACATCGAGTATTTTAAATTTTGCTTTTGATTCCCTTTAATTTTGTACTATTCTAACTTCAACAATAGGCATCGAAATTTGTTTCTTCAATTCTCGATTTTGATTCTCGATGTACTTTTATCTTTGTGGTTACCAGTTTTTACCAATTTCATCGAAAATACGTTCTCGATGTCTTTTACCAATCGTATGATCTTCGATTTTTTCTTTCATTCGTTTTTCGATCCCTTTATCGATTTCCCATTAACACCGTATAAATAATTCTAGTATAATATCAATATAAATAGAGTTTGTAAAATAAAATTGGATATTTACTTATATATGTGTATGTTTTTTAAATTTTAAATCATTAAAATAAATTAATTAAATGGGTTAACTTATTAAAATAAAATAAATCACATATTAAATTATCATTAACGTATCTAAAATTTATTTAACCTTCAAATTAAATGAGTCGATAAGCATAATTTTTTAATCTAATCAAGCTCAAATAGTGATGAAAAGATTAAATTATTTGTTCAAAGTGATATTTACATTTCTAAAAGTGAGTCTTCATACAATCAATTGCGTCACTTACGTTCTCCAAACGTTATCACTGAAAAAAAAAAAGTAAAAAGTTGTACGGAGTATGATAAAAATTATGTTTTTAAAAAATTGCATACGTTCTTCTGGAAAGAAGAAAATGACGAGAAAATATGAGTTGAAAAATAAAAAAGGACGAAATTTTTGTATTTTTTTAGAACCAATGAATATATTAAGTGCAATGAGTCCATCAACCCGTAAACACAAAACAATATTAAAAGCTATACCAATAAGAAAAAATAGAAATAAAAAATTTAAGCCCTGGTATAAAAAGAAACCAAGACCAGTAATAAATCATAAGTATATATACTAATTGAATAACATCATGAAGAAGTCGATTTCTACAAAAACTAAGTTAAAGATTTGTTTTTTTTTTCTTTTTTATATTTAGTTTAGTCTATTATGTTTTGAAAAATTAATTCTTTATTTTTTAATCGGTTCAATTTGATTTTTTTAGTTTATAATTAACATTGTTAATAATTTTGACATAAAAACGGTTAAAAATGTCACAAAATATACTTACGTGTCTTTGATGTGTTTTCGCATGTATAATTAACATTGTTATTTTTTATAAATATTAAATCAAATTATTAAATATATTAAATAATAAAATAATTATATTTTTTTCACTTTTTCATATTTATTTATTATTTATTAACAATATATTATTTTATAAATGTGTGTTTCTAAACACACTTTTAAGTTTGAATCATTGTACCAAAATTATTCTAATGAGTTTGACTTTATTCATAAATTGTTTGAAAATTAAATGATACGTTTTAAAGTTAACTTTATGGTGTTATAAATGTTTTATTGATAAATAAATTAGACCTTGATCTTGCGGTAACGGTATCTAAATTGTCTATTATTTAATTTGACAAATAAACGCATTTCAAGAAATATGATAAAATTATTTTAAACTCCTAGCAAAAGTCAAACACATAATTAATAAAACTAATTGAGATGAGACTTAACTAATATAAAAATTAATAAACATATTTTTCATTATAACTTCAACAACATAATAATAATGGCCTTATCGAACTTTATAATTATCCCAGTTGAAGTAATTTATCTATTTACTAGATATCAAAGATCTGAAATAACATTCATTCACTTTTATATTATATATCTATAAATTTATTTAAATGGTAAAGATGATAAATAGTTAATTTCTTCAAATTAGTTATATTTTATTTAAATCTGATATGGATTAAATTCATTGGTACGAGTCTTTAAGATATTTGGCACATAACTTTATCTATATAACAATAATATAATTTTATTTTTGTTAAAGTGTATTTTTATTATTTATATATGTATTGTCCACGCCATGTTGGTGAGATGTTGACTTTGGTCAATAATTAGTACATTGAGTTGGTTACTTTGAGTCATTATGACTAATCCGCAAAACAAAATCTATTACAAAGTGGAAAAATTTGAAATTCTAGAAACGAATACCAATTTATATTGTTTCGAAGATCAGGGAATGAACGAAAATATTTAAAATTAAAGAGTAAAAACTTTGTTTTTATATGAATATAATACAAGAAGTAAACTATTAAACTTAAGCATTATATCCCCAAGAAAAAGGAAAAACATGTATTGTGTTGGTGCTGGACACAGTTAACAATTGAAGTCCACGTTTAATTAACATCAAATCTTTTTCCCGATTGAGAAAATGAATTTGGACAATAACCATATATGCAAGACTCTCAGATGCATACACCATCATGTATGACGCAAGCTTGGAATTAAAGTAGGAGCAGAGAACTTAGTCAAGTATTGCCGAGGATTGTCTTGCACGTGTCCAATTACGTCAACCAAACACAAAGACAATAAATAGTTAGCACCGAGCGAGTGTCTAAAATTGAAACAACATAAATGTAAACATTACAGTGGGAGTCTTCCAAAAATTTAGTGATCGGAATTAGTTATCCAGTGATGGTGTGGGGTTGGCTCTGTCGCTGTGTCAGGGCACGCTGCATTCACATGGGTTCTAAGTCCGATACAAACAAACAACATAGTACTACCATAAGTAAATAAATAAAAAACAAAAACAAAAAATGTCCCATTCTATTTGAACCACCTTCGGATCCTATTCAACCCGTAACTTCACTAGGGACCTACACAAAAAGATGTAACAAGTTCCAATTGCAAAATTTCTCATCATCCCATTATTTGCACTGCTAACAAATTGAACAATTAATTGGTCATTGCCATTCTTCTCAACTCAATCCACACATGTTTGTAGTGTCTTTTTTAGCATTGGTTAGTAGTGGTGGTGGTCATCATGGTTAGAACCTAAAAGGCCCTGATGCATATCTCCATCATCTTTTATTCACGGCTTCATCCACAGAAGAGGAAGCAACATAAAAGGATGGTTTTGGCTAGGCAATTCTCTGCGTCATCTTCCCCTATTTCTTCATCATCGATAAAGTTTTTTGGGTTATTAATTGGTACACGCTGCCTCAAAAATTACACACAGGACAAACGAACGAACACAATAATATCTGTGAATAAATGATAGCTCATCCACAACTAAAGAAAAAAAAAAAAAAAAAAAAAGAAATCCCCCACGTTTTGCATAATTACTTGTTGCTCCTTCCTTGCTTGCAAAAATAACAGAACACTTCCACAAATGACAAAGGAAATGTTGGTGTTGACGTCATCTACATCTCACGAAATCTTTTTTTTTTCTCTCTTAGTTTGCTCGTGTGTTAAACTAAACCACGTAGAGATGTAAATCTGAACTAAGAAGCATTGACTTGGATGATCCAACGCATTCGTTCTATTTTGTACCAACATTTTTGGTTTCTTTTTCCTCGTCCATGTATTATAAATAGCATTGCTCAAAGTTAAGACAAAAAAATATTATAATTTCCATGAATAAAATCAACGAGAAGGAACTCCACAACTCTATGCATGTTCTAGGTTGCTGTTTTAATTAGAACATGGTGTTGTTGATGCAACCGACCAAAATACAAGCGCGAGTTTCCATGTGACATGTAAATATGGCATAGCCAGCAAAATTGAATTTTGGAGCTGAGAATCTCGAAGGTCAACATAAATACCAATTGGTTTTTAAGAAAATTGTAAAGAATAAAATTTAGAAAATTGCAAGGAATGTTTCTACACATGTAACAAGGAAAATTCTAGAAATGATTGATTATTGGCAATGTTAAATTGTTTTATTAAAAATGCATTGTATTACCTTAACCTGGTAAAATTTAAAGTGAAAAATGAAAAAAATAATTTTTTTCTCAACATGCAATTAAAAAAAAAGGAAACAAGGTAAATAACTAAAGTAAAACAGCTTAAAAAAAAAACTAAAAGTAAAATTAATATTTTTTTTCATATTTCTAAATGCGCGCTTCTTAGTTGATATGCACCATATAATAGTTTATATAAATTACACGAAAATAATTTTATATCTCTTTGTTTATATATACTTACTTTGTTTCATTAAATGGGTTAATTATTTACATTGGGAGACAAAATATAAAATATATGAACTTAATCTCATGCAATTAGCTTAATCCCTTCTTGTTTTTTCATTTTCTAATATTCTACCTCTATTATCAATCTTACTACCACCCCTTAGATTAAAAAAATACATATTTAATTTTTATTAATTAACAGTAGAAATCAGATTTGATCCCTTATATTTTTTAGTTTTAATTCACACATGATAGCATCGGCTGAAGTGAGATCAAAATTGATACATAAAAATAGTATAATGCTGCGTATTTTTCTCAAACTCGTCAAAATAAAAAAAAATCACACTTTTCATATTTAATTATAAATTAAACATCCAATTCGTAATGATAGTTCTTCATAGACTAAGTTTATATTGATTAGTTTGTTCTTTCACAACATACACTCTAAAATGTAAACAAAAATCTCTGAAAAGAATGAAATTTATGCAGGAGTTTTGTTTTCAATCTAAAACAAGATGTACATGAATTTCAATTAATAAAAAAATAAATTAATACGAGAGTATTGAAAATCACGTCACTACTTTTTTTATTGTTATATTTAATAAATTTACAAACAATAAAATACCCACCATCGAACAAACACATAACATTAAACAATTCAACTAATGGGCACGTAGCAACTCCATTTTGCTAAAGAATTACTTTCTTTCCATTATTTGTATCACGTGCATAATATCATGTTTGGACACGTGTAAGCTTATATAAAACAAATTTGTAAAGTTAATGCTTTTAAAATTTTTGAAAATATTTTTTAACACCTACAGGTTATTTTTAACTTATGATCGTAAAATTTCGATACAATTTAATAAAAATATATTTTATTTATTCCAACGAAATAACTTGTGATCTATATATATCTTTATAAAATAAAACTATACTAATTAAGCACATGCTTATTAATTATTATTAATAATAATATTCATGTACAATCTAAATATAGTGCCTTTAGATTATAAGATTCCGTTAAATCATAAAAAAATTAGAATATTAGGATTTCGAGAAATATTAAACAAGATGGTGACCACATTTCTAGTTCAAAGTCCGAAAGGGTTTATATACACACAAAATACAGTGGTTCACATAAACGACAGGCTTCTTAGATTCCCTGATCAGTCACCCAATCACATAATTGCGGTTGGAGCCAACCCCACCGTCATCAAGCACCACGCACGACAAAAAAACAAAATAAAAAAGATAATTTTTTTTCATCTAAAGCCTTGACCTTTATTGACGTACACAAAGAACAACTACTATGAACAGCAACATCTTACAGTTACAGCTACTTTCATCCCGGTAACAATCTCGCCGCTGTCACTGATCCAACCTCAGGAGAATCGCCGATTTGAGACCCTCTTGGCTCCTCTTTCCTTTAGGAACATTAATCACCACGTCCTGTAGCATAAGATCGTTAACGCACGACATGCTAGCGTGATGAACCTGAAACTCTAGGTCTCTCAATGCACCCATTAGCCTCGCCCCGGGGTGGTTAACATTTTCAGATTGCACCCTCACCATGGCATCGGGCCCCACGATCTTCACATCGATCTCGAGACCAAATGAGCCTGGGCCTCCAGGCCCAGGCCTGCTCTGGTCTACGATGGTGGAGGTGGTGGCGGTGCTCTGGTTATCCATGGTATCCGTCATTTCTGTCTTGATTTTTTTACTACCCTCTCTTTGTTGCTGCGATTCCAAGTACTCAATCTTCGCTTTGAGCTCGTTGATGTAAGCGACAGCATCGGACAACAACGATGCCTTGTCCATCCTCGAAACGTTGGGAACCACCGCACGTAGCGCGTAGAAGCGGTGGTTCAGCTTCTCCCTCCGTTGTCGCTCAGCCTCGACGTGGTTCATTGGCGTCTCGCGTCCGAGACCAGGCTTTCTGCCTCGTTTTTTGGGCTCCAAGGTTGTCGGGGTTATTGTGGTTGGCAAGGTTGGACAATCCGAATCAGAGTGTTCGGAGTCGACGTAGTTGTCGTTTTTGTTGTTGAGCGTTGTTTGGGTTTGTTTACGCTTTTTGGTTTCTTGGATTCCGGCGACG
Organism: Sphenostylis stenocarpa; assembly: GCA_963425845.1. Lineage (NCBI taxonomy): Eukaryota > Viridiplantae > Streptophyta > Magnoliopsida > Fabales > Fabaceae > Sphenostylis > Sphenostylis stenocarpa. Next base: position 60,910,494 of record OY731401.1, on the reverse strand, counting down.
ATGCCGATGTTGGCGAAGGAGATGGTGTGGTCGTCGTGGACTTGAACGGGAAGCGGATCTGGAAGGGGTTGGAATAGAGATTTGACATGTTGGACGAGGTTCCAGTTTTGCTTGATGGTGTCGTAGGATCCCATTTCCACGACGCCGTTTTGTGTGGGGATGGAGATCAACGTTTCGATCCCGTGCTCGTGGGCCTCGTTGGTTCTGTCGCAGTTGTAGAATTGGAGTTCGTGCTTGCTATTGAGCCACAACACGGAGCCCAAAGCAAAAGACTTGCCAAGGAGTGAAGTTGTAGAAGATGATGATGAAGAAGAAGAAGAAGAATAAGAAGAAGCATTGTTGATGGCAAAAGTGCGAGTCAACGACATGACGTAGAACCACTCGGCGTCGTTGATGTTTTCTGTTGTGGGGGATTTGGTGAACTTTTTAGTGGAAATGGGGGTTGGGAATTTTGGGGAAGTTTCTTTGGTGCCTTGGAAATGGCCTTCTCCGAAGGATAGGTAAAGGTTGCCATTGTCGTCGTGTGAGGCCTGCCAGAAAATGGCGTAGACCCACCAATCCGGTTGGCTTTGGAGGAGAAATTGAAGTTTTTGTTGAAGGGATGGTGTTGGGGTTGGGTTCTCTTGGGGTAGAGAGACGAGAGAGGAGGATGAGGAAGGAGAGATGATTAGTTCCTCCATGAGGGTGTTACGTGAGAAGAGGTAGAACTAGAAGTAGAAGGAAGTGTGTCTGTGTCTGTGTCTGTGTGTGGAGTGATGAGGTTGGGTAGAGAAGGGGAGAACGGAAGAAATGGTTGAGATGGTTTGGGCATTAATAGAATAAAGATAAGGTATAACTGATGTACGGATGAACAGTCCTTTTAGCGTAAGGAAAGAATGTGATTGTGTGAGATAAAGGGGAAAAATAATGCATTGATATTTGGGTTGGAAAGTTGAGAGTAGTGGCTTGTGCGTTGGGGAAAGGGGGGTTATATGGGGAGGAGAAAGTGGGGGGCAAAAGTGTGAAATTTGGTGGGAATGGCTAGGAAAGTTGGGTCTAAAATGAATGAGTGATGTTGAGATGCAGTAGATATTGGGCACCAATACACCCAATCTAGATTCATCTATGGAGAAATTTGTTATAAAATTCTTACACCTCAATCACACCTTTTTTTTTATATTATTTTTCTTATTCATCATCAAGTAAATCTATTTTAGCATTTTTTAAAAATCAATCAATTGATGAGTTTGATATAAATACCCTTTAAATTTGATATATAAATATATTTCTGTTCGATATGTTAATAGAATAAGTAAAATGAGGTGATAACGGTTATTTGGCAGATTAGTTTCTTTTAATCTTTTATTATATTATATTTAAATATAATCAATAGTTTGAATTCGTTTTTAATTTTCATTCTAAATTAAATTGTTTAATTAATTTTTGTTCCATTTATAATTTCTTTAATTAATTTTCAAAATTTTTAACCAACTCAATTTTAAATCAATAAATAAATTTCTAAGATATCATTTATTTTAATTATATATATATATATATATATATATATATATATATATATATATGACTACCTATTATAGAAGAAGAAAAAAAAACTGTTATCGTTTTACTTAGTTTTAGTAATTTTATTATTAATCTTTTCAACTTTTAAACATTTTATCAAATTATTTAAGCTTTTATATATAATTTTAATTTATATATCAGTTTTAGTTCTTTCATGAATAAAGACTAATATATGCATTAAAAAAATATAGGTTAAATATATTTTAACTATTAAGTCAATAATTATAAATAATTCCCATTGGCTCGTTAACTGTCTTGTCGATGTTTTTCTTACGACTTTTAGCTCAAGTGCAATAATCACTAGAGGTACCCACTTTTTCTTCACAATTATGTCCTCCGTATTACACAAATATACATCACTTCAGAAAAATGTAAATTTTATAATTTTTAAAATTATTTATTGAAGATATATAAATACAAATTAAAATATAATAATATACTTATACGTAACCAAATTTCAATACATTGTATGAAGTTATTCTCAACCTACTCTTTGTAATTATTTGATTTTACTGTTTTTATTATTTATAAATCAAAGTTAAGAAAAAATAAGAAGTTTAATATCTTATAAATGAGATCAATGTAATAAAACAGAACTAAGTAACTTTTTTATAAACTAAATATTGCATATATATTATAGTCCTCATTACATAAGATCCATGAAGGTAAGTACTCTTAATATTTTTTTCTCCTATCAATGAACAATGGTATTATTAAACATTATTGAATAGCTTAAAATCCATCATTATACTAATGCTACAATTTAAAATTTAATATCAATCATGAAATTTTTCTAGGACCACATTTGACAAAATCTATTCAAAAATGGAAAATGATTTTGTCGTCTTCTTTTGTTTCATTAGGTTGTGGGATGGATAATTTCAATCATCGTTAAATACGACAGCTTATTGAATTAAATTTTATGGGACGAATTGAAGTAAAAAAAATTATGATTCATATCGTCATCGCTTTCGATTGCCAATGAAATGAATACTATATTTATAAGCTTTTGTTTAATTATTTAATTTTATAATATTTGTAAACGTGAACCATGGGAGTAAGAAAAACTCATGCTGCATTAATATAAAAAGGATTATGTCCACTCAACATATTATATTCTTGCCTATAAAATTTGCAACATTTTTTTAACCTAATGCTTTTAGTTTACGGCTTGATTACTCCTCAATTAGTAAATATAAATACTTGATTAGTATCAATGTTTTCTATTTAACGCATACAGTTACTACTTAATTATACATACCTTTGCTTTCTAGACACGTGTCTTTAAGAAGGGGATAACTTAAGCTATTTTTTAATTCATGAGACGCAAATCCTATAGTTACAGCACTATATAATCTTTTGGATTTTAGATTTGGTTGTTGCTTTAAAAATATATATTTTGTGGTCATCTTTTCTCAAAACTACACGTGTGGGATATAGAAACAATTATTTTAAATTTGTGGTAAGATCACTGTATGTAAATTAGTTTTTGTTTTGAATTTTCAACCATGGATAGGTTGGAATTTAAGATCACTAATTATGCTGATATATGTTTCTATCATTGAATCATGAGCTTGTTGATATTCCAGTGTGTTGAAATAATGTGTTTGCAATATACTACTTTGATTGAAAGGAATGTTCTTAACTTTTTTTTAACGTTAATTTTCTCCAGGACATTTAAAGGTGTTCAGAGATGATTCTCCATTTTCAATTAGATTATTATTATTTTTTTAATAATATTATTATAGTGAATATCAGATCCAGACTCATTCCTAAAGAGAATAATAAAAAAAACTATTTGATAAAGAGAAAAATAAAAAGAGTTAAATATGTATTTAAATACTATTTTTTTATATGAAAAAACTATAATAAAATAGGAACTTTGTACAATAGATTAAATATTTTCCTTTTTTTTCATGCTGGAAAGATCGTAAAATTGCTGGTTTCTTTTTTCTATTTTCCAACGAACCAAACGAAGGAAAAAAAGAAGAAGATGTTTTTAATTTTTTTTTAATTTTCGTTATTTGGTCTTGTTTTCTCTAATTCGAACATAGGGTTTGAGTTTTTTTTTTTTAAACATATATGTGTTTCGGTGGAATTTTGATCGATTTCGATTCTAAGGGTGTTTTGGTCCTAATAAAAAATCTACCACGTAAGTTCTTTTACTTAAGCTAATAATCCGACTTTCAATCAAAACGTATATGAGAATCGAAAATCATAAGATATCAAGAAAACTGTTTTTGGTGTTTTGTCTTTAAAGTATCGAAAACAATAAAGTATCGAATCGAAAAAGCGAGAATATTAAATTACGAGGAAATGTAAAGTGCGAAAACCCCAAACTTGCATTAATTGTAAATGATAAGGAATCGAAAAATAGTGCAAATATAAATGGCAGAAATCGAAATGTGCAGGAAATGTAAATGACAATAAATCGAAAATACGAAACTTAAACTTTCATTGAATTGAAATGGACAAGGAATTGAAAATACAGAAACATAAAATTGCTCGAATTTAAGTTGCATCAAAATAAATTACCAAGGAAAATACGAAAGCGGTAAATGTACTCGGTGAGCAAGGAAATCCAGTTGCGGAAACTTCATCGTGTTCGTCGTTTCTCCGGTAGACTTTTCACTACTCGATCCTGTTCTCTGCCAATTTCGCTCCCTCCTCCTTCCTCTTTTGTACTATTTATAGGGCATCATTCAAGTCTTCCGAAACGAGTTAACAAGATCGATACCACGTCCTACGTGTATAAGGCGGTTCCTCTTTTACGGTTTCCCACGTTCTCACGATCTTCGCCTCTTCCATAACTTAGAAGCGCTTTCCAAACGTGCGTTTTGACTATTTCCCTTCAAGGTTTAGCCAGGGTTTCGATATCCACATAGACGAGCCTTCCCTTCGATTTCGACTTAATCGAAAACTTTGCATACCCGGCATCGATTCATTTTAACCTTAACTTCATATACTTCAAAGTTGTTCCATGTTAAGCCTTCGACTATTACTCCTACCCTTCGATTCTACCTTTCGATTTTATGTGCTACGTTCTTTATAATTGGACATCGAAAAAGTTATCATACGCTTTGTTCGTTTATCGATCATATTTCTCGATTTCACACTAACAAAATGCCCCACGAAAGAATATAAATGATTTACGTTTTATATTCTTTCAATATTCCCACTTAGTGTTCGAAAGCCCACAGGATTTAGGGTTTAGGGTTTACGGGGTTCTAGGGTTAAAAGGGGTTTTAGGTTTATTTTTCACTTTACGTCGCCGTCTCGTCGGTCTGTTGCCTTTCGGTACAAGTTACATTAATTACCTTTCCTTTCCAGTCGTTTCCAACTCCCTAGACAATTTCCCTTTAATCTTTCCTTGGTCTTTACTCCGGTTTTTACGCGAACTATCACCCTCTTTGCAATCTCATCTTCTCCTTTGAACTCCTGCCTTCGTCCCTGTTACCTCATCAGCTAATTTTTCCTTTTCGTTTTCCTAAGCTTACTCCAATGGCTACTTCATCCAAGTCATCCGATTTCTCGACTCCCCCTCTTGCCTCATCCGTTGCTACCTTGTTAGAGATTAACAACCGGAAGTTTGCTCCCCGCCTCTAATGGAGGAAGCTTCCAAAAGATTGTTGAAATGCGGGTATTAGTTCCTTATACTTGTTGAGGGGGTTGGTTTTGCTTTTGGGGGCCCCATTCTTTACGGTAGTGGAGCTTGTTTCTCCCCTCACCCTCTCAAGCATGACCTGCTCTTGTACATCGATCTGAAGTTAGGATCGATTTTCGAACCTTGTTTCTAAGGTGTATCGGACAGGCCCTCCCTCCAAAAAACCTTTGTTTACTAAATGGTTTGATAGGATCAAAGCTAAGTTTGGGAACCATTGGAGAAACGTAGGGATTTTCGATTTTTTACACTTATCTCAATGTGACTTGTCTTATTTAGACATGGCTATGTTTTTGGCTGCCGTGCATTTATGGAACAAGGAAATACATGCATTGGAATTACCTTGCGGCCCTCTCTCACCTACTCTTTTCGATGTCGCGACCATCATCTGGTTTAAAACCTATAGGGGAAAGATATTTTCAGGGTGCATTTCCTTCGGATAATTCACTGAAGTCAAAAATTGATTGGGAATCGAAGGCTTATGGACATTTCCTTGGGAAACATTTTATTGATGACCCTTCGATAGCAGTTACTGACGAAGAACACGTAGCATTTTTGGTATATTGGTTGTGCACCCATGTCTTTTGCCCCCGATCAATCCAAATTTCCCCCCATTTATTTAACCTTGCATATCTCCTACATTTAGGCCAACCTAACCTATGTTTAGCCAAGTTTACGTTAGCGCATGTATATACTACTTTCGACGAAGGCTGTCGATATTTTGAATACTCCTAAGGCATCGGGGAATTTTTACGGCCCTATTTGGTTCATCCGAGTTATGGTTAACTTCGATTTTTGAGAGCATCCTTCCTCGATTTTCTACAGTCCCCAGAGTGTGAATATAGAAGGGGCCGATTATCCTCTCGCCATCCTCGCCATAAGTCGACGAAACTACCTATTGTAAATACCTTCACTTTTTGTTAACTAGATTCGATTTCGATTCAACCTTGGCCCCTTTTACTGTAAATCTTGGACGAACAAGTGGCCAACTTAGGGGGCCTATTTGGTTTAAGTCAAAGTTTCATGCTTCAACTCCTGGGTTGCAATTAGAATTGGTCGATATATGGAGTAACTACTTAACCCGGGATATATTAGTATCGGGCTTTCACCCCAAGGATTTCAAGTTTACTACTTACTACCCTCAACTTTTTTCAAGACAATTTGGCTCGAGCCGGTCTTTACCCTTTTTCCCTTTAAATACCTTCCCCAAATCCAAATTGGTGAGTCGAACATCGGTAGAGAGCTTTCTAAATTTTTGCCAAGAACCTCGATGCATCTTTATCCATATGTATTTGAATCGAATTACTTATCGACTGTGGAATTTTCTCGATGGTGGACCAATTGGTTTTCGAGTAATCGTCTTTGTTTTTGACGAGGTTCGACTGAACCGGCTGCTCGTCCTTCTCTTGTGTTGCGGGACAAGTCGAAAGGGAAGAAAGGTACACACTTCCACTTGTCTCCAAATATCTCGATTCGAGAATTTTTATCAAATATGTTATACTCCACTAAAACTAGAATCGACCTTTTATGATCTTGTCATTTCCTTATCCGAAAAACGGATACCAATAGATCGAACCACAAAATAATTAATCCCTTAGGAAAAACCCCTTTTGAAATGTATTGTCCCGATCGCCTTCCCACTTTTCCTACGACACCTTTTGGACTCGCAAAACCTTTAACTCATCCCAAATGGGTTCGAGAATTGAGAACCCTTAAAGAAACACGTCGCCCAAAACCCAAAAACAAAGACATTTACGTATCGAAATTGTTTTACTTTCCTTACCTTAACCTCCCTGAAGCTCTCCTGCCTCCTTGGCTAGTACATATTGATCGAGTCAAAATTTTGACTCCATCACCTTTTGGTGAGGTTTTATTGTTTTCTCTCAATTTTCAATTCTGTGTTTTGGAAGCTGACTATCTTCATTCCTCGACGGTTTCAAAATCTACTAAGGTGGTCGCTTTCGAGAAGACACAAGAGGAAGAAAAGGACGCAAGGCTGGGAGTCCCCGGATGAGTCGGACCCTCCGGCCTTCACCGGAAAACGAAAACAATCGGTCACCATCACCACTTCGTCTTCGAAAAAATCGAAGGTACCTTTTTTGATCTCTTTTTGTCTCATTCATTTTTACTGTTTATAACATGTTTCCTTATGGATTCTCATATCTCTTTTCGATTTCTACCCTACGGAAAAAATCGAAGAGTCCACGACCAGATCCAACCATCCACGGCGAGATCCATTATCGATGGATTCTAACACCGATTCCTCCACGGGTCAAACAACACCCGTCACTCATTCTAGTCATGTGAGTTTCCTTTTTCTCTCATTTCTATGTCTTAGATTTTGATAAGACTTGTATCATGACTCACATTTTCGATAAAATTTTTAGGATAATCCATCGGCGACCATATCGACAAGCTGTCGAAACTCGACTTCGAGCCTTCAACACCGATCCACGAGGTATATTTCTTCCTTCTACTTGTGTCTCTTTTTACGTCTATATATTTCCTTCTCTAATCAAACGTTTCGATTTACTGACAAGTTGAGGCTGTACGAGACTCTCCCACCTATCTCAATGCGCTTGCTCTTCCTCCACCTGGTATTTTCCCTTTATGCTTTCATCATTGGATTCTTCATTTCATCCTTAATTTAACTCTCCGACTTATCTTTTCGACTTGTTTTCTTTTTTAGTAATTATTCCCACGGTTCAAATCCCGGACTCCTCATCTCCCACTTCCACGAGAACAAATGGGTTCTCACCCATTTTCGATGCCAATGGTCGAGCTAATCTCGCCAACTTTGCCTATGCTTGGCCGGGCCCACTTCAAGCGGCGTGCCGGAATATCGAGCTGCTATCGAGGAAGATCCATTCGCGATCCTCGATATTCCGGTATCGAGCGGCGCCACTTCTTCCGGCCGGTCTTCTCAACCACCTGCCCCTCGGCCGAAGGAGCTTATCGGCTCAAGCAACGCTTTCGGACCTTCTTCTACTCTTCACCTCCGGAGGTCCTAGTGGAGTCTTTTGAACGGAAACGACTTTTCAAGGAGATCTTGACCTCCCTCGAGTCTTTTCCCGAAGGAATGCTTCCCGAGGGCTTCGATGCGAGATTGCGGCGACCACGAATCTGTTCAACCGGGCTTATCTTTGCAAGGAAGAAAAGACAATCCATAACGTCTAAAGTAGTGAAGTCTCTGCATTCAGTGAGAAGTCGATTTGTTGAAGACTCGGAAGATTAGTCGAGGAGAAGTTCGAGTGCGTTGTCTTCGGTTGAAGTCGAAATCGAGCGTTGAAGAAGAGATTACAACAAGCTGGATTCGCGAAGGAGTTCCTTACGTCGAGTTAGATAAGATTAACTCTTCTGCGAAAGAGATGGCGCTATCCTTAGGTCAAAGCATGGAGCAAAGACATAAGTTGGCCATTGAAGAAGCATCGATTTCATCATCCTGGGCCCAATTGTTAATAGATTTTGAGAATCTAAAGACTCAATATTTGTAAACATTACTCTTTTAATTAATGTTAAATATTTATTTCTTTTATTTGAGGTTTATATATTTTTAAGTACTTTCCATTTATCGATAACACTTTATTTTTGTCATACCAATCAATAATCGAATAAGCGTTACTCGATAAAATTTTAACAATCTCGAAAGGACCTTCCCAATTTGGTGACCACTTCCCATAGCTTTTACATTTCTTGTCCATTGGTAAAATTGTTTTCCACACTAAGTCACCTTCGTTAAACTTTTTCTTTCGAACTCTTTTATTATAAACTCGAGCAATTTGATTCTTACTGCAATATCATACTATTCAGCGCTTTGCATTCTTACTTCATCGAGTTCGTTTAATTCATCATACATCAAACTCCAATAATCACTAGCTGGGTAAATCATTACGCCTCTGTATTCGATTCGATTCAATATTTATTTCGATGGGTAAGACTGCGTCGTGTCCATATACCAACTTGTATGGGGTATTTTGTAAGGAATCTTTAGGTGAATTTCGATAAGCCCATAAAATTTGTAATAACGTTTCATGCCATGTTTTTGGTTTATTACCAACATGCTTTTTTACTAGCCCGATGATCACTTTGTTAATTGCTTCGACTTGCCCATTGGCACTGAGCGTAATATGGGGTTGGCGTTAATAATTGAATATTTCTTGATTCGAGCGTATTTAGTTATCTTTCTACCGATAAACACTTGTACCTCTATCTGTAGTGATAGGCTGTGGGATCCCAAATCGAAAAGCGATGTATTCTTCAATAAAATCAATTACATCCTGTCGATCGACATCCTTCGAGTGGTATTGCTTCTACCCATTTTGAAAAGTAATCGACAACAACAATTATATACCTATGTCCTTTCGATGATTGTGGGAAAATGCAGTCGATTAAGTCTATAGCCCGACCTCTAAAAGGCCGAGGTTTAATGATCGAGTGTAATTCACTCGCGGGCACCTGTTGTATCGGATTGAACTTTTGACATTCTTCACGAGGACTTGGCATATTCGATACAATCTTTTAAAATCGAGGGCGATAATAACCTTGTCGAGTTAATGTCCATTTCATTTTTCGACCTACAGTATGGGTCCCACATATTCCATTATGTACTTGACCATTGCTAAGTAAGCATCATCATTTCCTAAACACCTAAGTAATACTCCATCGATTCCCCTTTTATATAACTCATCATTTAACAAAACATATTTCATCTGCTCGATATTTAATTTTCTTGTCAATTTTCCCATTGGGATTTTGCAAATAATTTATAATCGATTTTCTCCAATCTTGATCATCTAAGTCATTCATGTACAGAATCTCATTTTCTTGAGGTAATTTTTCTTTGATTTGAATTATTTCTTGTAACCTTTCAGAGGATATCTTATACTTCGATGCAATTTGTGCTAAGTCATTTGCTTCTTGATTGAATTCTCGAGGAATATACTCGAATATTATGTCATCGAACATTCTACTTAAAGTCATCACTCTTTCCAAATATTTGATCAAGTTGATATTCATGCATTTATACTCTTTTCGCACTTGTTTGATCACTAATTGCGAATCACCTCTTATAATCACATGTCGAGCTTTTAATTTGATTAAAGTCTCGAGGCCGCTATCAAAGCTTCATATTCGGCTTCGTTGTTCGAACACATAGGTTGAACCTCAAATAATAACTTAGTCGGAATATTGTTTGGAGAAATAATCGAACTCCTATTCAGATTTATTCGATGTACTTGAACCATCGAAATACATTATCCATTTACTTATTTCGATAAACAAATTCTCGGTGGAGTCAATTGTATGCTCGGCCATAAAATCGGCAATTACTTGACCTTTTATCGATTTTAAAGATTCGAAGGATAATGAGAACTTCTGTCAAAGCTAACACCCATTTTCCTATTCTATTATGCATAATTGGTTTCGATAAAAGAAACTTCAAAATATTATTTCTAGAATAAACCATTACATCATGAGGCTTCATTACATACTTGAGTTTTGTACAAGAGAAATACAAGCATAATCCTAATTTCTCGATATCACTATATCGAGTTTCGACATCATTTAAAATTCTACTTAGATAATACACAGCACATTCTACACCATTTTCATCTTCTTGTGCTAATAAAGCTGGCTATTATACGATCTGATGCTTGATACATATAACTTTAATGACTTGTTTCTCTTCATTGGGATCATAATCGGAGGATTTGTCGGCATCATTTTGATTTGCTCGAAGGCTTCTTGATGTTCCTCCTTCCACTTAAACTCTGCTTCTTTTTTCAACTTTAGCAAAGACGAAAAAACATAAGTTTTTCCGACCAGATTAGAAATAAATCGTCTTAAATAATTTATTTTTCCCAAAAAAGATTGTAATTCTCTCTTAGTTTTTGGAGCGAGAGGTATTTATTATTGCTTTGGCTTTATTTTCTCGATCTCAATACCTTTTTCATGCACTATAAATCCTAAAAATTCACCAGCGAGATACACCAAAAGCACATTTCAAGGGATTCATTTTTAATCCATATTTTCTCATTCTTTCGAAAGATTTCCTCAAATTGCTTCGAGATGTTGATGTTTTTCTTTCGATACCACAACGATATCATCTATGTAAACTTGCATAAAATCATTAATCAAATCATGAAAAATTAAATTCATAGCTCTCGATATGTGGCTCCAGGCATTTTTTAATCCAAAGGGCATCACTTACCCATTCATAAGTACCTAATGCCCCTGGGCATCGAAAAACTGTTTTAGCTATATCATTTTCGGACACAAATATTTGATTATATCCTGAATAACCATCTAAAAGACTTAACATTTCATTACCGGCCTATCGCATCTATTAGCATATCGGCTATTGGCATAGGATATTCATCTTTAGGAGTAGCTAAGTTTAAGTCTCGATAATCGATGCACACTCTTATTTTACCATTCTTTTTAATCACGAGTACAATATTAGAAATCCAATCGACATACACGGCGGTTCGATGAATTTGGCTTTCAAGAGTCTCTCGACCTCTTCCTTGATCTTGTTCATCACCTCGGGTGCAAATCTTCTTGGCGCTTGTTTCTTCGGCTTTCTACCTTCGATGATGGGTAATCTATGCTCGACGAGACTTCGATCCAATCCGAGGCATTTCTTCGTATTCCTAAGCGAAGCGATCCTTATATTCTCTTAACAAGGAAATCATGTCCCTCTTTAACTCTTTCTCGAGATACTTACTCGATATACGTGGGTTTTTGTTCCTCTTCACTTCCTAAGTTAACTTCTTCTAATGGATCTTGAGCCTCGACTTTTTTATAATTTGATGTAATAGATTTTTCGAAACCTAAAGGAGAATAATCATAAATACAATCAAGTATAACTTGACCAGCTATTATTTGCAACTACTGGTCGAGTGAATCGACTTATTTATCCCTATTTTACTACTACTACTACTTTCTTGGCTCTTCTTCCCATCTTCATATTTTCCCAATCGAGCCAAAAACTCTTTGTATTCTCTTATTCATCTTCATCGGCCACTTCGAGGTTGGCCCCCTCTTTGATCATGATGAATCCTTTCTTCTCATTCATCTCTAAGAAACGCTCCTCATGCGAGTTTGGAATTAAAATCTTCGATCTGTTTCGAAGGTGAATGGTTGAGCAAGCGCCAGATTGCACGTTGCTCGGCCGACTGAGATACGAATGTTACAAATTCGTGTTGATCTCCTGGGATTACTTCGAGATGTCCATCTCGATTCCACATAAATAACTTTTGATGAGGCTGTCGAAGGCACAGCTCCTACTCCATGAATCCACTCTCGCCAAGTAATGCATTGAAATTGGCATGCGACGGACCACAACAAACACAGTAGGTCTCGAGTAAGTGCCCACTTTCACGTCTAAGCGATCATACCTTCTGAACTTGACGTCTTTCCGCTGAAATCGGAAATCATAATGTTGTGCTTGACTAAGTCTTTTAGCTCAATACCAAATTTCTTTAGCATAGTAATTGGCGATATATTCACTGCTTGCTCCACCATCGACAAGGACTCTATTCACCATCCGTCCTTGAATCTCGATGTTTAGTAATAATGGTTTCAAGTGGAACCTCATTTCCTCGAGATGGGGGATCGATGAAAGCGGCGTCCCTATGAGGAACTTCACATGAGGTTTGTGTTACCCATGTTATTTTTGGCCTTATGTTTTCTCGAATAGAAGTCGCCTTCCCGCTCGGCATCTATTTGTTCTTGATACTCTTTGTATTCGCTCACATATTCAGCGAGTAAAATTGATATTACCCCGATTTGATGTTCGTCCCAAGTACCATCATCCTTGTCATCGAGAAATTCTCTTGTATAATGACTCTATATAGGTGCAACATTTTCTTCAAAGTTTCGTAATTATTCCAATAAGGGATCCTTCCTCCTCTTCTCCGGGGCCTTCCTCGGAATCTTCTTTGGAATGCTTGGGAATCTAGTGATCGACCCATCATCATACGAGAGTCTTTCAAAAACATCGTTACTTTGAAGTCTACCTCTTCCTCCTCGAGAAGGATACATCTCTCTTCTAATCCACGGCCCCGATTTTCACTAACACCAGAGCCAACGGATTTACGCGACTTTCTTCGATAGTTGGTTGAACTGTTTGATCTATTTTGTCATTTTTCCTTTTATTTTGGTTCTCGATCTTCTTCATACTGTTCCGTTACGAAGCGTTGGCAGTCGATTTATCGAACACCGCACTGCATCGTGGGCATAATGACACATCTTCGTCTTTTTCCTTCTTTCTATTCAAAAATTCAATGAGAGAATCTCCTGATTGAGGGTATATTTCCTTTTCGAACTCTTTCTCGAATTCACTCAGGTCAAATTCCATGTCTTCCTCAGATACATCCATCCTAACATGCTTAGGATCGATGTCTTCAGTGACATCTACCATGCCTATGAAGGCTGAATGTGTTAATCGGACATCATCGGTAATGCTCGTTTGGGATTCGAGGTATCCTACTTGAGCCTCGAAAGGACTCGTGTCAACTTTCATTGTCATTTCTTCGAACTTCAACCTTCCTTGGTCGATTGCATCTTGGATGGTGTTCCTGAAATGTATACAATTGTTAGTCCAATGTCCATAAATATTATGAAATTTGCAATATTTTCGACCATTCCTTTGTTCTGCAGACGGCAGTTTATGATCATCACTCAACTTAATCTGTTTGTCTTTCAATAAAATATCAAAGATTTTGTCTGCTTTTGTTACATCAAAAGTATATGTTCGATTTGCCATTTTATCTTTTACTTCATTCTTTTGTAGCAATTTACAGGTATATGGAACCCCCACTTTGAGTTCTGCCAAGTTTACTTTCTCATCGACAGTTTCTTCAATATCATTTTCTGTCATATTATCTGTCTCATATACATCATTTATGTATGCTATTCTTTCCTTTTTTAGAGGTTTCTCATATTTCTTATATCTTTGTTTCTCATACTCGATTTGTTCCACTCTTCTCACTTTATCAGCTAATTGAGCCATGTCATTTAATGGTAAATTGACCAGTTTTTTCCTAATCGAGAATTCTAAACCTGCAGATGTCATTCTGACTAATTCATATTCAGGAATTTGAGTGAAACATCTCGATTTCATTTGTCTAAATCGATTCAAATAATCATCTATGCTTTCATGATTGTATCTTTTTATATTCATCAAGTCGATGAGACTCACTTGAGTTTCTCCTCTAAAGAATTGTTCATGAAAATTTCTTTCCAATTGCAGCCAATTATATATCGAATTAGGTGGCAATGACGTGAACCAAGTAAAAGCATTCTTAGTCAAAGAACTCGGGAAATATTTCATTTTCAATTCCTCACTCATCGCTAGGTCTCCACATTCGATCTGATATCGAGCTACATGCTCGATAGTCGATTCACCAACTTCTCCAGCAAATTTGGTGAATTTGGGTACTTTATATCCCCGAGGCAATTCTGTCTCGAGAATCGCATTCGGAAAGGGAGATACAAAATATGTCTGATTAGGTGGTCTAAATTCCATCCCTTGTAAATTCACCCTTTGTCCCAACATATTATTCTGATTGTGTATATTTTGAAATCCTTCGTTCAAATTCCCATAAATATCATTCCTCACATGTTGATACTCATGTCCCATACGCTGCTGTTGATCATTGTTTCTATTTCTTCTCAATAGATATGGGGGATTAATATTAGTATTCTGGTTAGCATGATTTTCTACCCTTGTTCGTCGAGGCACATCCAATGCATCCCCGATTCGTGACATTTGGTCTCGCTAATATCTCGAAACTAGCAGTAGTGTTTGACTAATGGACTTAAGACCGTAGTCAATTGTTGTGATAACATGTTCACCATTTCAAAATTACTCTCATCCATTTGTCTGTCTAAGTACCCCTAATGAATTACTAGATATTCCAGTACTCATGTTTTCGATAGAATCAAAATTAGATCGATGATAGTCTCTATCGAATACATATCTCCCATGATCTAAGTTTCCCTATGATCTAGATTTGGAGGCATCTCGTTGTGTGCCTACATTCTGTCCGTTCCCGAATTCCGGGGAATTACTAAGTTTTGCGACGTCCCTAAATTTGGAGGGATTCCAAAATTTTGTGGCATACCTAGTGTTTGGGACATTCCTAAGTTATGTCTCGAATTCCTATGCGTTGAAGAAGTTCCAGCCCCACTCACATTATTAAGTGAAAACCCGGGTGGTCTTACACTCATACGTGGCCCTACATATGTGGTTGTGGGATTTCCTATAGTTTGCATATTATTTGGTATGACCGTACTAGATCCTACTTGGGTGTTTGCTAATGTACCTGAATTTTGTTCACTACTCACGAGTATCGACATGCTCACAGTTGTCGATACTACAAGTATGTTCCCATTATCACTTTGCCCCCCAGTATTTGGTGGGTGTGACCCATTTAATCCCTCACTGTTACCTTGATTATTTGATGAACTCTGACTCATGACTCTTCCACTCCTTAATCTCATACAATTTCGAACTAACCAATTTTGTGTTTCTCAACACAAGATTAACCCCCTACCTGGCGCGCCAATTTGTTTCTGGTGGAATTTTGATCGATTTCAATTCTAAGGATGTTTTGGTCCTAATCAAAATCCAACCACGTAAGTTCTTTTTACTTAGGCTAGCAGTCTGACTTTCAATCGAAAACGTATATGAGAATCAAAAATCATAAAATATCAAGAAAACTGTTTTTGGTGTTTTGTCTTTAAAGTATCGAAAACAATAAAGCATCGAATCGAAAAAGCAGAATATTAATTTGCGAGGAAATGTAAAGTGCGAAAACCCCAAACTTGCATTAATTGTAAATGACAAGGAATCGAAAAATAGTGCAAATATAAATGGCAGGAAATCGAAATGTGCAGGAAATGTAAATGACAATAAATCGAAAATACAGAAACTTAAACTTTCATTGAATTGAAATGGACAAGGAATTGAAAATACAGAAACATAAAATTGCTGAATTTAAGTTGCATCAAAATAAATTACCAAGGAAAATACAGAAAGTGGTAAATGTACTCAGTGAGCAAGGAAATCCAGATTGCCAGAAACTTCATGGTGTTCGTCGTTTCTCCGGTAGAATTTTCACTACTGATCCTGTTCTCTGCCAATTTCCGCCCCCTCCTCCTTCCTCTTTTGTACTATTTATAGGGCATCATTCAAGTCTTCCGAAACAGTTAACAAGACCGATACCACGTCCTACGTGTATAAGGCGCTCCTCTTTACTGGTTTCCCACGTTCTCACGATCTTCGCCTCTTCCATAACTTAGAAACCGCTTTCCAAACGTGCGTTTTGACTATTTCCCTTCAAGGTTTAGCTGGGTTTCGATATCCACATAGACGAGCCTTCCTTCGATTTCGACTTAATCGAAAACTTTGCATACCTGGCATCGATTCATTTTAACCTTAACTTCATATACTTCAAAGTTGTTCCATGTTAAGCCTTCGACTATTACTCCTACCCTTCCGATTCTACCTTTCGATTTTATGTGCTACGTTCTTTATAATTGGACATCGAAAAAGTTATCATACAGCTTTGTTCGTTTATAGATCATATTTCTCGATTTCACACTAACAATATGTATAAAGAACACATGATGTGTACCAATTAAAATGTACTGTTTAATTACAAATCATCATCTATGTAAATTTATTGATTTTTACAATGATTAAATTATTTTTTAAAACGAATTAACGATATAAAAAAACTTTAAAATTGAAGCATTTAAAAGTGCCCAAAACTCCAACTGTTACAGTGGAGAATTAATGTATAGCCCAAGTATCTATTTTTACGGGCCAGCTTGATTAGGCCCAAGAAAAATTAAAGTATAAATTGTGCTGGTTCACTATTTCCACCGAAAGAGTGCTATTATTCTTTTTTTATAAATGGGCCTGTGAAAAAAAGTATATTTCTTGATTATTTTTCAATCATTATGACACTTGTACAAAAATTTTACCATTTTTATTGATGAGTAATATTTGCCAAAAAATAAAACTGTTACTTTTAATAGGTCTTCTTTTCATTTACAAGAAGTTTAACCTTAAACTATACTTAATTTAACTTAGTTGAATAATTGAGGTAATAAAATATTACCAATGGTTATTTTGAATATAACTTATTCATATTTTATTTTTTTAATTAACAAACTCGACTTTTTAAGTTTGTGACTGTCTCAATCAGGAATTTGTTTTGTAGCATAGCTTATTTATTTCTCCCCCCACCCCACTTTGCAAATGAAATATATTTTAATCATCTTCTACTGCATGCAAACATGATCAAGATGTTGCAGCCACCCCACAATTTTTTTTGTTTTCAAAACTAAAATAATTTATGCACAATCATACGATGCAAATGAAAAAAAAATTAAAAAACCATTTCTATGAAGTTTTTCTGGGGGCAGGTTTACATGATTGAGACTGTAGATTAAAATTTAGATATGAACCTAATTCCAATAGCGACCTTAGAATAAAATTCTTATATTTTATTTTTAAAACAATATTTTCATGCAGCATTTGTGTCTTTAAAATTTCCAGATTATTTGGCTTTGAAATGTATTGAAAATTTAATTCTAAAATTCTATGAACATTAATTTTGAAACTTTTAGTTCGACGCACATTTATAAATAATTATTAGATATATTATATTGACCAATAATATTAACAAAGCTATTACTTATCTTTGAACGTTAAATTACTCAGACTAAATACACTTATGTATTGTTTAGTTTCGAATTTTTATGTTTAAATTGTTTGTTATGGGCACGTGCTATGTCTTAAATATGAAAAAGTTTTAAAAATAGAAGAGTTTAGAAAATAATATTCATGGGCCTTAAAATTATGGACTAAACAAAAACTACTTTGGACTGCTTTTGCAATGGGATTGGGCTTAATTTGTGAGTTTCTTTGGTCCAAAAAAAAAATATTCTTCCTATCGGGGTGATTCATTATTCATACGTTTGTTGATGCTGTTTGATGTAATAACTAGAAACCTATATATTTTCAATTTTTTACGCTAAATAATAAAAGACTTACTATAACAATTATAAATGCTGATGTTTTCACCTTTATTTTCAAATAAGTTTTCTGAATATCTAACTAAAGTATTCAAATATGTTATGTTCATATCAATTTAGTGGAAAAAATAATTCTTGCATTTTTTTTTATCTTTTAAGGATTATGCATTAAAAATTACTAAATATACTTTTTTTAAACAACTTAGTTATTGCATTTTTTTAACTTTTTTCTTTCATTTTTACTTCACTAAAATGCATAAATAAATGAATTTATATTTAACTAAAATTAAACACAATTTCTAAAAGAATAGTTGATGTTATTTTAAATTTTGAAAGTTATAAAAAGGAAGAAAAAAATCTTTCAAATATACAAAACTTGAAAAAAACAAGTACTCTCGTATATATTCTTAAATTAAGTGGTAAAAATAAATTTGCTGGTGAAGAAGAACGAAAACAAAATTATAATTAAATTGGGAACTTATATTTTTTAACTATATTTATGAAATTAAGATTTTTTAAGAGAAATTTATTTAAGTGTGTCATCCAACTTATTTGAATTTGGATTTAAAAAAATAATTTATTTATACCAATATTATATAAATTTATTTAGATTGTATTTGTAATAAAAATTTTATTTGAGTTAATATTTTAAATAATGTTGTTTAAAATAACTAGAAGAAAGAGAATTGCACAATGAAAAGGCTTATGATAAGATGGTTTGAGTAATGAGAAATTATTAGGAAGAGAGTGGAGATTTAATGGGAGGCACAGACATAGTACCAACAACCGTTCCAACCGCCATTAATGGGTCCAATTAGGTCGCTACAAAGTCATCAACTACATTTCACTCTCACTTTATACTCCTTTTCAACACCAAATTATGCTTCTCCCAAACTATTTCTCACTTATATATTTCCCTCGTCAATTCTTCTCTTTTCCGTTTAACTGGATCAACTTGTTATCATGAATTAACTGGATTATTTTAATTTAATTAATAGAGATGTAAATAGTTTAAGTTTTCTTTTATAATTGAGATTATTTTTATTGTTATATTTTATAATAAAAAATGTTTTGATAAATTATATACAAAGATAATTTATATTTTTTTAACTTATTTTTAAAAATAAAACTGTGTAACATACTTCATACTCTTAGTTTGACTAGATGTAATTAATCAATATTAGAGTTTTTTTTTTATATATACAAAGAAGATATATTTTGTAGGCTAATAAATATCATATAAGGGGAATGATAATTTATATTTATATTCCTTTTATAATCTAGTAAGATATTTTAAAGATAATTAGTCACAAATTAAAATTTAAAATTTTATATTAATGAGATAAAAATAGTAGTTCTACTTTGAATTTGATAGTTTAATTTTATTAATTGTTAATTATTGGAATAGTTATAAAAGATTAATTAGTTATGGTTACAAGTTGAGAGATGGATGATAATAAGTGGGCAAAAGAATGGCCAAGTATTTGGTTGTCTTGGACGATATTTTGGGTCTCAACTCTCAACTCCCAAACGTCATATTAATAGTTTTTTTAGTGTGGAAGTTTGTTTGGGTCAATGAGGCAGTTGGTGATAATGAAAGTATACCAACTAAACCGTGGAATGGATTATCTAAGCCATTTCGTAAACAATGATAATAAATTCAAAGTTCATATAAGTTTTACTCATCATTTATACACGTATCTATTGAAATTGATTTTATCCATTTTTCAGTTTTATTTTTTTAGGCGGGTTCAGTTTGTTTTTTCTTTGGTACATAATTATGACTAACTTTGATTTGTTATTTATTATTATTATTTAATGTTGAATGCATCAATTTAGATTAAAATGTGAACAGTTTTTTAAAATAAATAAATATTTTAATCAAGATAATCTATATATACAGTGAGCATAATTTTAATAAAACAAATTTGTTCACCAGTTATGTATTAATTTGATTATAAAGTGATTAAATATTAGTATTTTAGGATATATGGATTTTATTAACAAATGTTAAAGTATATATTAAAAAATTAAGATTATTTTGAAACACATTTAGACAAACTTATTTGTAAGAACATTTTCATATATATAACATTTCAGTTCTTTAATTTTGTTTATGCAAGTAACTCTTCATTTATAATAAAAATAAATATTTTATAAAAGTTCATAATAAAATTTAAATTAAATAAACTAAAATTTGTGAATTCTTTAAAATTTATTTGGGGGTGAATAAAATTGAGTGTAATCAAAACTACTTGTTGCACTTTTTTTTTTCAAAATATGTAACAATTTATGGAGTAATTTTCATTAAAAATGTTATAAATAATTATAGGTTATCTTATATAATTTATCTAAATTTGTTTGTTTATTTATACATAAACTAAATTTAATATAAAAAATAATTTATTTATTTATGTTTTTTTTTCTATAAATATTTATAAAGTTATTCAATGATATCTTTATTATAAATTTAATATATTTATACAAATTTATTTTATTAACCAAAACATATTATGATATTTGAATGAATAATTTTTAAATTTAACTTATTCTAATTCACTACATCACATAATAAATATATATATATATATATATATATATATATATATATATATATATATATATATATATATATATATTACAAATGGACTTATATAAGATAACTCTTTATTCCTCATTTCATTTTGCATTCAAATGTACGTTTTTAAACTAAATATGCAAAACAACAAATTTTATAAAATTTCAAAACTTAACAATTTTGGTTCAATGATGATCATTCATTTATATCATATGGGAATGACTAAATTTGTATATAATAACCATTTAAACAAAATTGACTCAATTATTATAGAATTTCACATAATCAATCACATTCATACAAAACTACTTAAGATACCTTGTTCTAAAATCAACTATAATAATCTAATTACCCATATTTCTAAATCAATTTTAAGCATACATCTAATTTATCGATTACATCATCGATATAATTTATTATCATTATAATAACTCATTAATCTATCAAAACATTATAACATATACAATTTAAACATTTTACACGTAAACTTTTTAACTCCTAATCTTGTACAAATCATAAAACCTACAAAGCTCAAATCCAGATGTTTTATCCTATAATATTTATGTAAAATCTCAGATTTCCTTTGGTTGAAATAATCTACTGTCTAAATATGCACTTCCAAAAAAATATATAAATTTGTTAACACTAAAAGATTTTACTTATTTTAGAAAAATACAATCAATAAATTAAACATAAAAACCTAAACTATAAAAAAAAAACAATTTTATTATAACAAAAACATCCTCAATAAATTTAGCAGAGAACTTAAACTATAAAAAAAATACACGTAGGACTTTTTGTAGCAAACAGAAGAAAGTAAAAAAAAAAAAAATTTATCAAAATCAAAATTTCAACCGAATAATGATACTCTATTCTATGCTACTTTGACCTGACATGTTTATATATAAAATAAAAAATAAAAAAAATAGAGCTTCAAAAACTCTAGTCAGAGAAAAAAATTATAATTTGGATAAATAATAATTTTTATAAAATAAAGATTGAATAATTATTTTGTATTTATAATATTTAAAATTTAACTTATAAAATTTTCATTTTAAACTGTACATTATAATCTATAAATGTATTATTGCAAAATATATTTTCAGTTAATCAGTTTATAAATATAAATAATAATATGTTTTGTTGTGGCCTATTTTACTATTATCGAGGCATTTTTAAGTGTGTTTGACGTTAAATGTAAAACCTTCACTTTCATTTAATAAAACGTAAATCCTTAATTTTTTATTTTTTAAATCTGTTTTCGTTTCTAGAAAAAGTACTGTAACTGATACTTAAACGTTACACAAACACGCATCTCATCACAAACTTTATTAAGTTTGGTAGTTTATAAATATTCCTGTAAAATTTAATTTAAAAGCAAAAGAATAGATAATTGATAAATAATTATATATTTCTTAAATTTGAATTTACTTCACACCTATATTGGTTTATTTTAAAAATAATCTATCATAAATCTATTCCAAGATTATCCATTATATTTAATAGTAGAGTTATTTAACATAATTATGAGTTAGAGATTTAAATTATAAAAGTAATAATAGATTATAAGTGTAACACAACTTTTTAGCCAAAGTGAGTGATTAAAATCATAGACTCTCCCTCATATTTTCCCAATGTCAACCTTTATCATTTCTCACCACAAAGTCTTGCTGTGATTTTGTTTTTTCTTTAAAAAAAATGGAACCCATGCTTTTTCATTTGAAAATTACTAATAACGGCAACAAAAGTTACAAGAGACATTAATATTATAAAAATAAAGTGACTAAAGACAAAACAGAAACTCCCCCACGCGAAAATGATCCTACGCATGAGGGAACACAACACCACCGTTTCCTACACTCCCAAACCAACGGTTCTGATGATTAGTTCGGTCGGGGTATTAATTTAATTTGACTTTTTAAATTTCATATCAATTTCAAATAATCAAACACAAATACAACATTTCAAAATGTCCTAAAATAGTTATTAATTTGAAAATCACATGTTATGATATGAAAAATTTATGTACTAAGTAGATAAACATTTTCTTACAATTGATAATACATTCTAATTATTTTATTTTATATTTTTTTTCTTCTCTCTCTATTCATAATTACAAGTAATGTGAAATATCATAAGAGAAACTTATGTATTAAATAGACGAGAAACTTATATAGTTTTTTTAGTCTAAAATGTATTTTTATCAAGCGTAGATTATTTATTTCATTTTATGTTTTTTTAATAAAAATGATTATTAATTTATATGATATATAATATGAAAAATTTATGTGTTAAGTAGATGAATAACCTCTTCCCACACTTGGTTAGAGAAGTAACATCATATGAAATATACAAAAATATGCTTATATAAAAAATCTACTACAAAAATTAGAAATTTCACTCTAATAATTTGTAATGACAAAATATTAAATAAATTTAAGCTTAACACACTGTTTTAATATTGTTACTAATTAAATTTAATAAAAAATATAAATTTGTGATTTACTTATTTAATGTTTTTTTTATTCTGATTTAGTAGTTTGAAATAATAAAAGAACACCGAAAAAGAAATGTGGTAGAGGGTGTGTTAATGAGTGGATACGTCAGAGTAACAGAAAAGTCCAGGGTGCACCGCGAAGCAGGTTATAGGAACCCATAAACCTTATGTAACAGTGACACTCACACACCAACACAAACACACACACGGCTTTCTCTGTTTGTTAACAGACGTTGTCCATGCTTTCTCGATGTCTGTCTGTCTCTGTCGCGCACTGTCTCAAGTCTCTCTCTCTCTCTAAACCATTTCCCTCTCTCCCTAAACCATTTCTCTCACTCTCTCTCTCTACCTGACTAAAATTCCCTCATTTTATCGTTTTCTCATCTGACCAGATTCGCCCCCACTTCCCGCCGTGAGGCCCTCCGATGTGCTGACGTCCACATGGGTCAGTGCTACGGCAAGTCCAATCTCACGCCGGAAAATGACGCTACCGCCGCCGAGGACACTACAGTCGATACCGTTGTTGCGGTGGCCGGATCCGCTGACGCCCCAGTCTCTCCCCTTCCAGTGAAGGGGACGCCGGCGCGGGCGAGTCCCTGGCCCAGTCCCTACCCACATGGTGGTGGGGTCACGCCTTCCCCGGCTAGAGGCACGCCGAGGAGGTTTTTCCGGCGTTCGTTCGCGCCGCCATCGCCAGCGAAGCATATAAGGGCATCGCTGGCGAAGCGGCTTGGGCACGCGAAGACTCCGAAAGAGGGGCCGATCCCGGAGGAAGAAGCGGCAGCAACGGGGGCGACGGAACAGTCGCTGAATAAGAGCTTTGGGTATGGTAAGAATTTTGGGGCGAAGTATGAAATTGGGAAAGAAGTGGGTCGAGGGCATTTTGGTCATACTTGTTATGCTAAGGGGAAGAAGGGTGAACTCAAAGATCAACCTGTTGCTGTTAAAATCATTTCCAAGGCGAAGGTACAATTACAATCCAATGTCTTTTCATATTTTGCTAATTTGTTTTGAGATATTTGAGTTTGTTGGTTTTACTTGTGGTTCAATTTTTGTGTGGTAATTTTTGTTTTTTTCGTCATTGTGTTCTCTGGTCTTGTTGACTGTGTGTGTGTGTCTTTTTTTTTTTTTGTCATTATGAATTATTATGGCATTTGGATTTTGGACGATTCGGGTTTGATCTCTGTTGTTTGATTGAATGCTCTGTGAGATTCTGTAAGTGGGACTAGGGAACAATTGGGAATTTGTCTGACACAGTTTTTTTACGGATTGGGGTTCTGATATTTTGTAGTTTGTACTTGGAAATGTTACCCGACAAATACATGGTTCTTGGACATTGTCTTGTTTTCTTTGTTTTGTAGCTTCATCTCAGAATTTCAACATCACTGTCCTATGGTCAGAATCATTTGGATTTTACCGAATGAACTGTAAAATTTAAAATAAAAAACTGTATGTAGTTGGAATTGACATGACAGTTAACTTGGTCTTACCTTGTTGTCAGCTATAAGGTTACATGGCATGGCATTTCTTAACTTGCCTGGCTCAACTGAGAATAGTTATTTTAGTTCATATCATGTGGTAGTACATGTAAAAATGATATTTGGAAAATTGGTACTGTAAACCAAGGGGGTAAAGAATGATCTCTTTGTTTGAGTGTGCTAGAATAAGTTGTTTAATAAGAAACACTATCATGTTAATGCATGCAGCCTGCCCTTGTTGCAGATGAATGGAAGTTTTGATCATATAGATTGTCTTCGCTAACTGTCTGTTTAAATAATATCCATTTTGATACTGCTAGATGCTAACCGATGTCTGGAAGCTAAAATTGTCTTACATGTGTGAGGCAATTGGCATATTAAAACACTTCGTTCTCTTTGTTTGAGTGTGCTAGAATAAGTTGTTTGATAAGAAACACTTTCATGTTGATGAGCCTTGCCCTTGTTGCAGATGAATGGAAGTTTTGATTATATAGCTTATTTTCGTAGCAGCTGAAGTGATTATCCATTTTGTTATTTTTTTATTATTATTATACAGATTGTATTCGCTTACTATCTGTTTAAATAATTATCCATTATGATATTGTTTGATGCTAACCAACGTGGATACCTTTGGAAGCTAAAATTTTCTTACATGTGTGAGGCATTGGCACTTTACAATATTTCCTTCTTTGTTTGAGTGTGCTAGAATAAGTTGTTTGATAGGAAGCACTTTCATGTAAATGCATGCAGCCTGCCCTTGTTGCAGTTAAATGGAAGTTTTGATCATGTAGAATGTTTTCGCTAACAGTTGAAATGATTATCGGTTTTGATATTTTTTGATTATTTTTTATCATGTAGATTGTATACGCTAACTAACTGTTTTTATAATTTTCCATTTTAATATTGTTCGACACTAACTGCTGTCAGTTGTTGATACCTTTGGAAGCTAAAGTTGTCTTACATGTGTGATGCATTGGCGCATGACAATAATTTGTTCTTTCTTTGAGTGTGCTATAATAAGTTGTTTGATAAGAAACACTATCATGTTAATGCATGCAGCCTGCCATTGTTGCCGTTGAATGGAAGTTTGATCATGTGGATTGTTTTTGTTAACGGTTGACATGATTATCCATTTTGTTATTTTTTAATTTTTTTATCATTGATTGTTTAGTTAACTAACTGTTGAAATAGTTATTCATTTTGATATTGTTTGATGCGAACCGATGTTGTTGTCGATACCTTCCGAAGCTAAAATTGTCTTACATGTGTGAAGCATTGGCATATTACAATACTTGTTCTCCTGGGTAACGGCTCAGTCATTTTATGGTGCCATGTTTTAGAATCTTTGTAACTTCCAGTTACATTTAGTGTTAAAAGCATGTTTCTTTTTGTCGCTATTTGAGGTAGGGTTAGTCACTTTGTTGATGGTTGGTAGTATACTGCGTTACTGTGTTTTTTACTATTAATTGATGCTTTTTAATACAGAAGATGGAATTACGTCAGCATTAACACTAATGCTGTGTTTATTGTTGGGAGTTTACTGTTTGTGCGGATGAAAGGGATTTGAAATGGGAGGGTATCAGTTCCTTTGGTTCAACTGATATAGGGTGAAATGAGTGGTTTGTTTTAGGGTACCACAAGTCTAGCTTTCTTCTCTTAAGTGGTGAGATTTGAGAAGAAAGCCAGGTTGGCTTTCTCCCTTTCTCAAAAATGCCTGCATGCTAGTCCGCTATTTGATTCCATTTAGTATGCAAAATTGAACGAAATTTTGAACTGAGGTGGCAACAAATTTATCTTTACAAATTAATTATAAATTTAATTCGGATGAAACGACATAATGGTCATTTAATAATAAATCCAACTTCCGCCCCTTTTCTATTCGTTCCCATAAAAAAGCTTCTCTTTGCACTTCTTTCCAAATAATTGGTATGAAAGGGCATAATATCTCTTCTCTTTCCACTCTCATTCACCTAATTTGAATAATCTCATTTCCACTCTAGTTTTTTTTCCTTTCTTTCTTATTGTACTCCTCCACTTTCTTTCACACCATTCAAACATAGCGTAAAGGAACATAATAGCATAAGGTGGATCCACATTTTTTCACATATGGATGTGGGTCAAAACATGCTGACAGTAGATGGTTGGAATTGTCTTGCACACACATGCCACTAATGCTGATACTGACAAGTTAGCATACAAAGCATGATTGTTGTCTGCATGCCATACGAGTCTTTCTTGTTCACATATGCTCATTATGCTGCTGCAAAATCTTTCTCCTCACTGGTTTGCATTTTGACTTTCAAGTTTATTACCTTAAGTGGAAAGATTCACTCCCAGGCATAAAGTTATATATATTCATAGTAATTTCTGTAATAGTTCCAAAATACTAGTTCAGCTGGCTATATTAAGGGACCTTGGCAGGGGTAAGTTAAAGTAGGTCAGCGACATGCACTAATGTTTTACAAGGAATTCCATTATTGTATATATAGGAATGTGATTATCCGAAGTTTAAGGCATGTTTGATCACTTACAAGTTATTAACTGCATTGCTTTCA
The DNA here is from genome assembly GCA_963425845.1 of Sphenostylis stenocarpa. NCBI lineage: Eukaryota > Viridiplantae > Streptophyta > Magnoliopsida > Fabales > Fabaceae > Sphenostylis > Sphenostylis stenocarpa. The sequence goes on along the minus strand of OY731401.1, from coordinate 60,883,115 downwards.
ATTTAACATGTCCACTTCCTTTGACTTGAAAATTGTATAAATTTAACACTCTGGAGTTTTAAGTCATTATTAAAATACAAAATTTGGAGTCCATTTTTTTTATCCAAAAAAGGAGTCTGCGTAATATTATTTTTAAGAAGAAAAAATAACAAAGGTCATATCACTGAATAATTAAACTATTATTCTTTGCGCCTGCATTTTTATACATTTTGTAGTCTTAATAAAATTTATTTAGCAGATGACAACTGCAATAGCAATTGAAGATGTTCGAAGAGAGGTGAAGATATTAAAAGCTCTATCTGGCCATGAACATCTTGTCAAATATCATGATGCTTTTGAAGATGCCAACAATGTGTACATAGTTATGGAGTATGTCTTTTATTATTATATTAAATATCATTCAATGTATATAATTTATGACAGAACATTGTGGTGTGTTTTGATCCATATAACCAACCTCACATAGTGGGAAAAGCTTGAATGTTCTGTGTTTATTATTCATCATCATCTATAATGAGAATTTGGTGTTTGATTGCTGGAGAACTGAATCATTATTGTTTTCTTTATACATTTGGTTGATGAGCTGTCACTTTAGATTATAAATGGCATTTTTGTTTATATGCAGATCATTTTGCCATTGGTACCACAATTAATATGCAGTTTCTCACTTTTGGTTCTCGTTTCTCTCATTAATGTTTTTGCTTGTTTCCAAAGGTTTAAACAAGTTCAACCGCATGCACATTCTATGTTGCTTTATTTCTAACTTTCTACACGGCATATATTTTGTTGCGGACTATTTTGCTAAGCTGTTTAATTGTTAGTGGCATGCATCTTAGAATTGTAGCTCCATCATACAGTGACCTTTTTTGCTTTGTTACCAGATTGTGTGAAGGTGGGGAGCTTCTTGACAGGATTTTGTCAAGGTTAGCCTTTTTTTTTTTTTTTTTTTGAATATGATATAATCTTTTTACTTAATAAATAATGCTTACTGTCAAATCAGGGGAGGAAAGTATTCAGAGGAGGATGCCAAGGTAATAGTTTTGCAGATCCTAAGTGTAGTTGCTTTTTGTCATCTTCAAGGTGTTGTGCACCGAGACCTTAAACCTGAGGTTTGTGCTTTAAAACTTTTCACCCGCGTACTAATTTGTAATAGTCACATTTTGTTCTGTTTTTAGTATGACGATGACTGCTTAAATAAAGAGTATCAATAATGTTGTCCATTCTTTGTTGGAGCTTGCTTTCACAGAATTTCCTCTTCACTTCAAGAAGTGAAAATGCTGACATGAAGCTTATTGATTTCGGTCTATCTGACTTCATCCGGCCAGGTAATTATTAGTGGTTCTATTTTCTTTTTCCTTCCAAAGCAGACTCTCTTATTAATATATTAAAAGTATTAAATAAACAGCTAGCTACTAGAAATGCACACTTCATTGTTAATACTTTGCACAATGCTCTTAGGTAACATCTTATTGATTGTTGGAGCGATAGAGGTTTCCAACATAATGCATTCTGTATTTAACCATGCTTCCTTGAAAATTCACATGGGGTTTTACAGTTCATCATTTCCACTGTCATTTGATTGGGTTCTAATTGTCTGTCATCCATCAACTCTAATACTTTTTAACACTAAATGTAGAGATTGAAGAAATAAATGGTTCCTGTGAATGCTTCACGTATATTATGTAAAAGGAAACTCTGAATGATATGTGTTACAAGCATAATGCATTTCTGTCTCAGTAGTCTGTCCCATGTACTCATTACCTGAAGACTGCTTCCTTTCATTTGTTATTGATCGAATATTTGGATTTAAGTCCATCCTTTATAAGTTTTTCCCTTGTGTTTCGATTGATATACAGATGAACGGCTGAATGACATTGTTGGGAGTGCATATTATGTTGCACCTGAGGTCCTTCACAGGTCATATAGTCTGGAAGCAGATATATGGAGTATTGGTGTTATCACCTACATCTTATTATGCGGAAGTAGACCTTTCTGGGCACGAACAGAATCTGGAATTTTTCGTGCAGTGCTTAGAGCTGATCCTAACTTTGATGATTTACCTTGGCCTACTGTCTCTGCGGAGGCCAAGGACTTTGTAAAACGGCTTCTAAACAAGGACTACAGGAAAAGAATGACAGCTGTCCAAGCTCTAAGTAAGTTCTCTTAAGAGTTTAACTCTTTAATGTGCCATATTTAATCATTATTAGATTCTTAACAACTAAACTAGCTGTAGAGTGGCTTCCTCAAGTGCTTGGATACTTGTCAATTAACTAACTAATAAAAAAGAATTACTTATGTGCTGGTTCAGCATTGGTCAAATTATGGTTGCTTATGTATTCTTTTACGTTTCATTTCATCGTGGAGTATCATTATACTCCATACATTTTTTACTGGAGCACACTAATTTTTTTCCTATTAGTCATGAATGTACATAATGGTAACGGCAATGTTCTTGTAAATTGAATCTATTAAACTAATCACTGCATATTTCTGTAAATGCAGGTCATCCTTGGTTGAGGGACGACAGCCGTCCAATCCCTTTAGATATATTAGTTTATAAACTAGTGAAGGCTTATCTTCATGCAACACCACTCAAACGTGCAGCAGTGAAGGTATTATTTAATTCATTTTCCTTGAACATGTTTATCTTGAGTTTAACTTAGAGTATCTTACTTTATGTAAATACTTCTGTTCTATCTTCAAATTTGTAAATACCCCACTACTATCTCTCGAACATGTCTACTGAATTTATGCATGTTTATGACATTTTTTTTCTTCTAATTTTACAAACAATACTTCATCCCTCAACTTATATCACATGCATTTTACATCATGATGATATTTTCCCTGCTGACTACGAATATAATCATTAAGTTTCGGTGTGTGGTGAGTCACCTCATTGCTTCTTTTAAAAAAAGAAATGAAAAGAAAAATATGTGCTGTGTATGGTCTATTATGAAATGTGTCATTGATAAATCTTTCATGCTTTTGGGAAACTCATGGTGTGTTCTTATTTATTTGACATGAAGTATCATCAATAGACTTCTTTTTAAGAGTCATTTTTGGTATGCTTATTGAATATTTTTCTGTCCTTTATTTTAACTAATCTTGTGGCTTCTTTTATCTAGGCCCTTTCAAAAGCCTTGCCAGAGGATGAATTGCCCTACCTAAGAGCACAATTCAGATTGTTGGAACCAAATAGAGACGGACTCATCTCCCTTGACAATTTCAAAATGGTTTTCTACTGCTTCCCTAATAAAATCCTTTAGAATTTATATGTTTGATAAAGTGAAGTTTTTCTTGTACGTTTGCGAAGGGCAACTGGGGTGTTGGAACACGGTCATTTTCACAGCACAACTTTCCTTCTTGTCTTGTTTATATTTTTGTGGAAATGGATGTGGTTTTCCTGCTTTGAAGGGTTTTGGTTGTTTTCTTGTCCTTTCTTTATTAATCTCCATGATTCACAGCTTCAAAGCAAACTTTGCAGGCTCTTGTACACAATGCAACTGATGCAATGAGAGAGTCAAGGGTTGTTGAGATCATAAATGCGGTGAGACATTATTCTTAGTTGTATTGAGAAAATATCTTTGGCATGTTGGACATGACTCGCCAATATATTTTCCAGATAATTTACTGGCTATATATTTTTCAAAATTTTCTGTTTATACATAGCACATCAGATTGTTGATCTACTTTTGCTTCGTTGTTTAAGTTCCCTACATGTACTATTAGGTTTCAAAATTTACTTGTGCTAAGTTTGTATAGTTTGTGCAGTCTCGTTTTTACATGAAAAATGTCTGTAGTGGTATGTCTCAACATGAAAATTACATTTTATAACTTGCTAAATTCATCATGCATTGTCTAGGAACATAGCTGGAATAATCTTTATTAGACTAGCAGTCTCAAAGTCTGCCTATTTTTAATGCGGGTCACTCCCTCTTCCGGTTAACTGTTTGATCCATTTCTAATATTTGTACTGAAGTTCACACTGTTTCCCCATCTTGGCCAAACACCTTACATTTTCTTGCTGTAATGATTGTAAAGATGGAGCCACTTGCCTATAGAAAGATGGACTTTGAAGAGTTTTGTGCAGCTGCAATTAGCACATACCAATTGGAAGCACATGATAGGTGGGAAGATATTGCCTCAACTGCATTTGAACATTTTGAGACAGAAGGCAACCGTCTGATATCAGTTGAAGAATTAGCCAGAGTAAGTACAATTTTTTAGTTTTTCAATACACAATATATTGTATGAAATATATGACTTTGATAAGCAGTTTGGTAATGCTTATCTATGCTTTATATTTTCTTCATGGCCACAGGAGTTGAATCTTGGGCCTTCAGCTTATTCAATTCTCAAGGACTGGATAAGAAATACTGACGGGAAGCTCAGTTTACTTGGATATACAAAATTTTTGCATGGTGTGACTCTCCGTAGTTCAAACCCAAGACACAGGTAGAGTTGGATTGGACCCTTTGACATATAGTTTGAAGATGCGGGAACAAAAGTAGATCTAGAGATTTTTTTCTTATTTTTCTTTCATTATGATGAGAAAAAAAAATTGTATAAAATGAATTTGTTACAAAGTCAATACAGGGAATGCTGAGTCAATTACATGTCAAAATGCTTGCTCCTAAGTCCATTTCGCAAATGAATATTCATTAACTTGTGAATGCCTTCAAAATATTACATATAGTCAAAATTAAAGCAGTTTATATCCAAATTGTTCTTTTACTGTCATTGTCAGCAAACAGCTTTATTTGTTCTAAAAAATATAACTATAATTCTGTAACATTGAAATTTTGTTTTATTTATTTTATCTTGGGCTCAATAAGAATTTGTTTACATGCCTCATTTTCACAATGAATACAGTTGTTTTGTTATTTCTAAATATTTGTTTGTTTATTCTTTTTAAAATTAGTTTTAATTTTTAAAAATTATTTAAAGGACCAAATGTGTTTGATATTTTTAGTTTTTTTTTCATTAATACTATATATATATATATATATATATATATATATATATATATATATATATATATTTATTATTTTATTTTTTACAACAATTGCACTATCTCGTTCAACATTACGAAATTATGCAAAGTGTTTTATAACTTTTGCTATGGTATATTTTTTAAATTAAAATAATCAAGTAAGTTTTTTTTTCAAGTGATTTTCAAAATTGTCTTTTTAAAATTGAAGTTTCATTATTTTAGTAAATGAACAGATCTTAAAAAATCTTAGAATATTTAATACCTTTTTCCAAACAAAACATTTTAACATAAAGTATTTAAAATTCTAAAAAAATCACTTAAAATGGTCTATTAAATACGTAAAAGTGGACCGACTCATAAATAGACCTTAACCAACTAGGATATAGGGACCTTTTTCTTATACTATGTACTTTATAGCCCTATGGACCATTTTTTATAGCTGAAGGTGTTGCCAAACAAGGATGTCAACGGATCATGTTCGTCCCTCGTTAACATGCTCTAGAAATTGCCAAGCTTCAGAAAACATTTGGGTCATTGAACCAACCATAATAGCTTAAAGTGGTTTTTTTTGTTTAGCTATTGTGATTGAAAATTGTACACAAGTCATGTCTGTTTCACCAGCACCATCCATCACAACAAAAAGAAGAAAACTTCCTTTGTGTTATCTCTTATGAACATCCTATATTCCGTTTTCATGCTGGTCCCATTGAGCCTATTAAAATTTCCAGAACCATTAGTGGCGTGCATACGCCAAAACACAACGAAGAAAATAGGTGATAAAGTTGGTCTCTAAATTCCAATTTGACCAAATAAAAGCATGCCACACTTGGATTATTTGAAAATAAGCACTCATTTTAGTTTAGCCAGGTTCAGTGTTCAAATAACTGCCGCACAGGAACACTCCTTTTCATGCTGTGGAAGATCATGGTTTGCCTCTAGCTTGTTAATTTGGAAAGGTGAATATATATAACTAGTCATGTTTCTAGAAAAGAAAAATGGGTTGGATATAATATTAAAAATTGGATAGATTTTTCACTCTATGAATCAATTTCGGAAGGTAAAATTTAATAGTAATATTTACACTTTTTTTTAATATTTTGTTCGAGTAGAAGTAATTTTAAATGAGGCTCACTAATTATTTTCAAATTTCAATCATAATTATTAAATAATTTCCTGTTGGTAAGAGAGTCCTATTCCTATCTCTGAAAATTGTTAAGAAAACAAAAAGAAAATTAGTAAATTAAAAAATAGTAATGCAATTGGCACAAATTGATATTAAAAAATCATTTATAAATGTGATTTGAGTTTATGGCATTATTACTCTTTTCTAATGATGCTATCTTTCCATTTTTAGGGCGGCGAGTGGTTGTTTTCATTTCAACTTGGAGAAATAAAAATCGAGCAATGTGAGGTCAACGTCGCTGCCTCAAATAATTTTTATTTGATAACAGGGTTGACTTTTTATCAAGCAAGAGTACAATTTGATCGATCAAATATTGCCATGTAAACAAATACCCATAAAACTATTTATTAAAATAGTGGTCAAATATAGTATATAATAAAAATATCATTTATTATTGGATTAGAAAAATGTGGCGTCTGAACATTATTTTCGTTAATATAATTATTGTATAATAGAAATTATATAGTAATTGGAATAGATTTTGTGAATTCACAATTACAATATATAATACATGCATCACTATCTATTAAAAGAATGAATAGGACATGTTGTGTCAATGGTAGATTTTTTTTTTCTACTTATTTGTCGTTCTCTGTCGTTTATGGCATCTTTTAGTCCAGGGTTAGGGTTTCTATATACATATATAATTTTTTAAATTATGAATTAAAATGTTACTTTTATTTATTGAAGTTTATCTTTATTAAATGAGTGGAATTGTTGAAGAAAGACTGAAATGCCTTCAACACTAAGTTTGGTTTAAAACTTGAACAACATAGGGATGAGTTAAATGAGATTTGATGAAAATAATATATGGTACGGAATGGTATAGTTAGTACTCTCTATTAATTTTATGGTGAAGTAGTTGATTGCAGTTATCCAAAGTCGTGGTTTTCAAGAAAGAATAATGACCTAAATTAAATGCATTAAAGGGACATATAAAATAAGGATGTCAGAATTTGGTGTTTTACCAAATTAGTTGAATTTGTGGTCCATGCATGCCCATATATTAAAAATATAAATGACTAACAAACATAATTATTGAATCCTAGTAAAGTGTTCAAGATTTACAAGATTCAAAACAGAGAAAATATCTGTGCACTATGCTGTTTCTTTTTTAGGAGAAAACTTTCTAGGAAATCTATTTACTTTAGACAATTTTACTATATTTGTTTAAAAAATTATAGAATAATTATAATTGATTTGATTTTCATATCCTTTTTTTTTTGTATTTTATATGTAAAATTGTGATAAGGTTACTTACTACTACTTGAATACAATGAATTGTTCCTTTTTAAGGCATTCTCTAAATGTAAATATATCTTAGTTTAGATCTCACTTTGTTTGGTAGTTATTTTTAAATTATTTATAAGCTAATTCAAGTTAAATCAATTTAAATAACTTTAATTATCCATTCTGAATAAATGCCAAAGTAAGACCACATAAAACAATCTTTAAAGTGAGTTATTTTGTATTGAAAATTACAAAATCTTGAAGTGAAGTTAAGTTATCAAAAATGAAAATAATTTCTAACCAAAACTAAAGTTTCTATTAAATTATATGTTAATAACATTTCTTTTAAAAAAATCAAATATATAAATTGGTTGTGAATGAACTGGATAAATTTATTTATAATTTTTTTTAAATGATGAAAATATAAATAAACTTGTATATATTATTAGTTTATGTATAAGTTAATTTATAAAAAAAATATATAATATTTATAGTTTATGTATTTAGTTTGTAGATAAATTAATTTAAATTTAGAAAAAAGAAAATTATTTTTATTTATCCTCTATAAAAATCATTGAATTTTTTACAAATAAATTCTAAAAATAAAATAATTGTCTTATAATATGTTTAAATAATTTTATAATTCTTACTTAATCAAAATCAATAATAATTTATATATTTTATTTTTTTATATTTAAAAAAATTAATGAATTAAAATTTTAATCAGACAATATTTTAAACGTAAACTGGAACATTCTCGTAAATGAAACGTAATAAATATTTTTAATTATTAAATTATAAAAAATAACGTAAATTTTTAATTTTTTTTTCACTATTTACTTTCTTTATAAGAAACATATATTAACCTGTATTCTTAAAAATGTCTAAAAGAAAAATCATATATACTATATTTCATAATAAGACAATTGTGTCCACAGCAATCCGCAGGCAATTTATGAAATTGCATGCTTTAGGTGCCACTCAAATTGATAGTTGGAACACATTCCAAGAACTGACAAAACAAAATCCACCCATAAATTAAATTCCTTAAAGAACTCGATAACCTAGAGAATACCCTTCTTCAATGCATACAAGAAGATGAGAGGAAAGAGCATTCTTGACCAAAAGCACAAAAATGTTAGATTATAATGATAAATGGTTTGTGATTTGATAAATAATCCATGAAATTTTGCTTACTTTTCGTTGTAGTCAAAGGAAAATTCTTGTGATGATTGATTTCCAATATATGTTTCCACTAACGTTTTTGTGACAAAATAATTCAATGTTGGTGTCTGATGGATCCAATTGGTGCCCAATATTGTGCATCCCACTTAAAAATATTATGCTAACTAACCCAGAGAGGGATAAAAAAAAAAAAAAGTTTCAGTGGAGGACATGCATACCTTTTTTTTTTTCCTTTCCTATCCTAAGTGGAAGGAAAGTGTCACGATGTTGCCTTTTTGGATTATCATCTTTCACAAAACATTGGTGTTAAAACATGATTTCTGAATTTCCAAGATTGAATTTTTGGAAATATTGACCCATCCCAGAAACAAAGGTCATGGAGAATCCAACTGACACTTGTGCTTGGATATGTGTGTTTTTATTTGATTCAGAAAAAAAAAAAAAAAACACATGAAAACAACTGAGATTGTATGAACAAAGCCGCCAGCTGTTAATTGCATAGTTATACATGTCATTATTTAATTCAGGGTCAACTAGTTGACTATTGACAAATAAAATAAATAATATGGATTACGTAAGTTTTTTAATTTTATAATTTTTTTTTCATTTTGTTTGTTCAACTAGTTTTTTTTTTGTATTCTCATTTTTGTTTTAGTGAAAGTGAGAGTATCATCTTCTGCACGTAGTTGTATACAATGGATTTCTAATCTTACTGCATGCTTAATTAACTTGTGGGCGAATTTTTTTTTGTTGTTGTAAGAAATTCATGAAGGCACAATTTTATGGTTATTCAATAGGTGATTATGAAGTAGTGTTTTTAGGTGATTTAGTGGACAATTTTATATTTATTTTTCAATAGACTTTCTTATAATATTTGTGATTATGGTTATTTAGGAAAAATTTAAATATTTTTTTGCTCTTAGTTATTTATTATTGAATACTGCATGACATAATACACCAGAAAATAGTTAAAAAGATTATGAATTATTTTATTTCTTATGTACATTGATTGATATCTTATTATATACTTTTTTTTATTATTATTAAAGAGTCTTATTTTTTAATAAAATATTTGTTATTTATAAAATAAGGAGTGAAATTTCATTTTTTGATAACACTTATTTAATAAATTAATAATAAAAATGTTGAAAGTCTCGTCTGTATCAGAATCAATATTTTTTTTTCATTTTTATCTTAGACTAAAAATTAACTTTTATTTTATAAGTTAAATGTACCTATTTTTATCTTAATTCAATGATTTTTTTTAAATATCTTATACTATATGATATGGTTTAAATATTTATTATGTTATTTTATATATATTTATTTAATTTTATATTAAAACTTTAATAAAAAATTAGTAAAAAAATGTTAGTCATGTATCTCACTAAAAATAGTTGTGGTACTTATGAATTTCTAATAACTCATTATAATGGTAAGAAATTAAGTCTTAACTAACATTATTAAATTAATTAATATTGAAAACACATTGATGATCTTAGTATTCCCCGCCGATCATTTTGTCCAATCTTTCTCCAAGACCACCAATACAAAATTGTTTCAAATACGTTTTGCCTTTCTCTAAATTTCATGATTTTGTCTTTGGATTTTAGTGTCCCTTAACAACCTCCTCTCACATATAATGTTCAATCTTGAACTTTCTTTATAAATATAAGACTTGTTCATTTAATTATTTTTTAAAAGTTTTTTAAAACAATTTTATAATCAATTCTAAAAATATACTTATTTAATATTTTTAGTTTAAAAATTATTTAAACGGTATCTACGTAACCTCCTTCAATAACCTAAGTGCCAATACTGTATTGCTTTTGGTCAACATCTAGCAACATCATGGAATAAGATGTGAATCCAACATTTTTATTTGTCACCACCATGATTCATTCCTTTATTTGAGAATTTAATACTATTTTGGTTGAACTTAATTGTTTTTATTTTGTAAATGAAAGAATGAACAATGCATATTTTGAAAGAGAGATCGATTAATTAACAATTTCAAAACAAGGGATGAAAATTGCAAAACCATGGGTGCTAATCATTGTAAGTTTTTTATTCCTTAATAATATTGCAAGGGGAGTTTAAGCATATAAAAAACACCTCTCAAGAGAAACGCATCCACATGTCAAGTAGGGATGCGATATCCATAATTTATACAATTCATTCACAGTTTTAGGCTTTGACCTACGTTAATTTTAATCAATTTTAGTTTTTAAATAAATAATTTAGGTCAATATGTTTTCAATTCTATAAAAATTTAAACATGAAAAGTACTATAATTATATATTAATTTATACTTCTTTTTTATCAGTAGAAATTCAACGCAGTATCAAGTTAATTTGTTTAAATAAATATAATTAAAAATATTGTTACTATATTATATATTATAATATATGTTGGTGTTGCTTTGAAATTGTTTGAGTTGAGGTGTAGATTTTATAAATATTAACAAATTAAGTAATATGGAAGGAAAAAAAATATAAATTATTCTTTTATTTAAAATAAATTTTTTATACGAATTTTGATAAAAAAAAATTAGAAATAGACTTTATTTAAGGTAACGTCTCCTCTCCCACTCATAAATTTTGTATCTATAATTATATTATGAATTATGAGTTAATTTAGCTTGTAGTCTTTCTAAAATTTGTTTTTTTTTTAATTCTTACAATTTTTGTAATTATTTTTAATCTCTCGTTTATTTTCACTCATTGAGAAAATCACAAAAACTAAAAATAAAATCTAAAAATATTTATAATTCTTGTTCTTGTAAAAAAAATAAAAAATAATGAATAATAAATGAACAGTTCGAACAGTTCAATCATAAAATTTGTCTACAATAATAAAAATTAAATTCTCACTCACTATATCCCTTACAATTAGTTCAATTTTATCATGTGAAGTAGTGATTGATGAAAGTAATTAAAAGAATAAAATCACAAAATCATGAATTATAATGTATCAACTTTAATTTTTATGCTTTAAGTTATACTTATTAATTTTTTTCATATCAGTGATTACATTTATTATTTCCATTTTTTCATATTTATTATGTGTAAATACATATTTTGAACGGTATAAAATTCATAACTATGCTAACCAAAAAGAGCCCACCAATTTAAATTTTTAATTGAGCTTTATTAGTTCTTTTTCTATAATTAACCATTGGTGATTTTGAAATTTACATTTTTCAATACAAGTACCTTAAAAGCAATAATTTAATACAAGTTTGTGTTAAAAAAAAAAACACTATTCAAATCATGGGAAAAGAACCTGTCAAAAATACATTTTACAAAAAAATCACTTTTTATTTTCTAACAAATACAAATAACGTTAATTAATGGGTATAAAGAATACTTAATTGCGAACATTAAATATAACTCATTGATTAATATTCTCGTTAAAATTAACATCTTTTTCTTTGGACCATGTGAATTCCTCGAAAAGAATTCTCATGGTGTCAATTAAAAGCAAACAAAAACGTATTGAAATTCAAATCAATGCAGCAGAGGTATGGTTTTCTGTCCCCTGGTGTGTTTGTTTTCTTTCTTTTCAACAGTGCGGCAAGAGAAATCATTAAGTGATTATTTATAAATGGTTAATTAAGATCACAAATAATTAATAATTCTGAATAAATTAATGAATAATTTATTGTGATCCAGATAATGAAAAATCATGATGCAATTGCTTTCAAGTAATAAACCAAACAATTCAAGAATTGCATAGTGGACCTCCTTGGGTTGTGTGGGGTTGAGGTTGTCTTCTTGTATTGTTATGTAATAGAATTAGTCAATTACTAGTTGAGAAAGTAACAGCCAAAGATGTTAGTGAAAAAAAGTTGATATTCCTGAACCATTGCCTCAGATAAAATAAACTCCAACCGAAAAATCTGTTCCCTGTTTGGATCTTTTTGTTTCACCTTGAAACCTTTTAACGGGTACAAACTACAAGGGTTAGACTTGAACCGTATTAAATATGTACCCTTGAATGATGCACATAAAATAAACACTACACCCTTTGGGAACGTGGAAGTCATGCACCCACCCACTGACACCTTCTATCTCAGGGCAGTTTGTCCTTCTTCTTCACCTACCCATCTTCAATGTAATCATCCAAACAAACACCAACAAAATCTTACGCTCTTCTGTGAGAAGAAAAGGAAAATACGGAAGGAAAATCTCAAAACTCTACCCCCTCACTCATTCCTAGAGCGATATCAGTGTTTCAGTATATTTCAGATTTTTCAGAAACAAAAATGGTCCACACACCCACCTCATTGCTATGCTCCAATGTTTCTCCATGCAAACCTCATTTTCCCTTTCTGGCCCATGATAAACATTACAACCCTCACAGAAAATCACCTAATTGGAATGAATTACAGTGCAAAAGTTCATAATTGATTGGACAATCATTGAGGTTAAAGAATTGGCCCCAGTACACGTCCACCATAATTTCAATAATCTCAACATAATCAAGAGTGTAACCCCAATTTAAAAACCCCATCAACTACAGTGACAGAGGCTTGATTTTTCGTAATTAGAGATTGCTTGAGAATGGAACCTCCATCAGTAACAGTGAGACCAAAGAGGAAGTCAGTGACTCAAAAGAGAGGAAAAGAAGCAAAATTTTGGCCCTACTTATCGTCAATTCCCTCTTTTTCGATTTCTTCTATTTCCCAAAGAGTGGTGTACCAATTATTCTAGCGCGTGATTCTTCACTAAAAGAAAAGAATAGAAAAGAAAAGCATCTCTTTTTTTCCCATTACGATTCCTAACAATATAGAAAAAAGTAAGTACAATTGGAAGAAGCAACATTCTGTTGTCTTCACCATCACCTACCTAAGGTGTTTTCTTTCACATAAACCAAACGCTACAAAAAAAAATCTAGAAGCTAGCAAATTTACATGAGAAAGTCATAAAAAAAAAAACTAAAGGGGGTGGTGATTTCTAGCCCAAGATCAATTCTTTCTTCATGGTTTACCCAAGGTTTTAAATTACGGCCATCACAAGTTTCTTCACAATTCTGAACATTTTAGAAAACTGTGGACAAGACCCCAAAAACCTTGATGTTGGGACCAATTTTTTTAAAACCTTGGTTTGGAGCAGAATTCAGAAGCCAAAGCAACCAACATGGTGGTGGTGGTGGTGAAGGGACTTGTCCCTATCAATTAAGCCCCGAACGTTTCTGAATTCCTCAACGTGGCAAGGGATGGTTATGGTTCCCTTCTGGTCGAAACCGTATTCTTCCTCTGCCTCCTTGAGAAGCTGCATGAAGAGAGGGTGGTTGATGTACATGACAGGCACCACGAACCTTTGTTGCTCTTCCCCTTGACCAACTTTGATTGCCATGCACCCTTTTGGTACCCCTCTGAACTCCTGCTTCTTCCCATCACGATGGTGTAATTGGAAACTCCTCGGACTCTTCTCCCCCATACCCATTTTCTGCCACCAAGAAAGCAAGAAAGACAAGGAGACCGACACAAAAAAGACCCCGAAGTTTGTGAGTTTGAGTTTGAGGCTAATTTTGAAAAAGAAATCACAGGAAAACGAAGGTGAGGAACGACCAAGGCTCTGAGCCTGTTACCGCCATGTTGAAGTGAGTTAGAAAGGAATAACCCAGAGAGCTTGGATTGTTGGCCATGGTTGATAATGAGAACTACTCATGCTATGCCAAAGACTTGAAACCGATGATATATAGGACAAAGCTTTGAGGGGGAGAGAGAGAGAGAGAGAGAGAGAGAGAGTAATTTTTCCCTGAATATGGGGTCTAAGTTGAAGACTACAAGTGGGACTCGATCTGCACCGTTAGATGGTGGTGCGTGATGATGATCACTCCTTGTGGATGGATCGTGTCACTCCTAAGAGGTTTTTACAGAAAATACGAAAGGTAGGTTGGAATCTGATTTGTTGCCCCCTATCACCAAGGACACTTGTGATCATCATATCGTATCTATCATAAAATCAAGATCATGCAACAATAGATCATTAAATGTGACAATAAATATATTTCAAAATTTTCAAAAGAAACCTCTAAGTGGGATATCTTATATTAACTTTTTGCTAAAATATTATTTAAGTTCATCACTGGTCAAAAATATTGTTATTTTTTATTATAAAAATGGTAGTTTTAATTTATTTATTTATCCCAAATATCTATAATTTCGTCCAAAGTGAGATCAAGATAAATATAAGATATTTTGAGGGCTAAAATTACTATATTTAAAATAAGGGAACATGATTTTCTATTTATGAAATATTAGCATTATAGTAAATAATTTTACTTAAACATGATAAGTATATAAATAATATGTTATTATCATTATTATTATTATTTTCAAATTCTAAATTATTATATATCATAAAGTTGTAATTTTGATGATAATAGCTTTTTCAGAATTGTTAATAATTTTTTATTGATTTATGGTATACAAATTATATTGTCAATACATCAAAGTTAAACTATAAAATTATGTATTTGTCATTAAGTTTTTGCAAAACAAATTTATTATTTTTTATTAAAATGTTTAATATATTACTTCCTCTAAATTCATAAAGACAGTGAAAAGAAACGTAATTTATAAAATATACTCTTTTATGATATATGGAATCAGTAATGTTAAATTAATCTAACTATTATTTTTAATAAATATAAAATTAATTAATTTGACTTTTATCTCCTTAAGAATTGGATTTGACATATGTATATATACTTGAAAACGAAGAAAAAGATAAAAAAATGTTGTGAAAAAAAAATTAAACGAAGGATTATCTTTTGGATTTGACTTTTTTCCTATTATAATGAAGTTAACAAAAAAACTATAGAAGACTCAATTTATTTGAAAACTTAAGTATATTTCTAAAATAAAATAATTTATGAATTAACTAATGGTGTAAACAATTTTTCCATTATTATTTAATTAGGAATTACAATATATGATAAGTTATTAACTTTTATAATAATTATTTTTTAAAATCAAATGTAAAATACTTTATATTAGCAATATATCAAGATTAAATTCATATATTGATTATAAGCTTTTTATCAATAAAAGAAATTATATGACATGCATAGTTATGGTTGACTAAAAATATGCATTTCATTAATTTGATTTTTATGTGGTTTGTATTTGAAAATTTGAAATTTGTTAACATAATTCGAGTGTAATGTATGGGATAATAATAAAATCCGTACTTGTGGGGATCGACTGTCTTTGTATATTTAAATTTAAAATTTAAAATATTAATATTTTAAATGTAATTTTTTTCTATTACATATAAGGTTATTTTTTTAATATTTCATCAATTTTTATTTTTCTTCTACCTACTTTTAATTTTTTGTTTATTTATTTATTTTGTATATCAATTAATTTATTACATTATTCTCTCTTACCTTTCTGTTTTTTATATTTTCTTAATTTCTCCCATCAATTTATTTATTTATTTAATTTTTTCAATTAATTTGATGAACACAAAGTAAATTTTTTTCTTTATCTTTTTTTTAAATATTTTACATAAATTCTAGTAGTAACTAATATTATTTTATTTATAATTTATATTTATTAAGTTTTATTATGTCATATTTTTTGATCTTATTATTCTTATTTATCATATATCAAATTTTATCTTAATAAAATAATTATATTTTAAAGAATTAAAAGAAATTGATAATTTAAACTTTTATTACTTCGAACTAATTAGATAAGAATTAATTTATTAAATATTTTCTTATAAACTATATATTTCATATTTTTAAATGATAACTTAAAAATGAATTAACTTATATATATAATTAAATGTTTGAATATAGTATTATAATAATAATGTTATAAGTATTCAAATATTTGAATAGTATAATAATAATAATAATAATGTTATAAATATTCTCTCTATATATAAATAAAAAATAATTAAATATTTTGTTACATACATATTTTAATATAAATATAATAAATTAAAATATATATTTAATTAATAATAATTATAAATTATAAAATTATAAATATTTATTTATATATAAAAAATATATAATAAAATTAATTTATTATAAATGTAATTATCTTTTTAAAAATAATATAGATCGGAGATAAGATAAGGACAAAAAAACCCAAAACTCAACAAAAAATAAAGATTAAAACTTAATTTTTAACTACAATCGAGAGATCGGGACCGAGAACAGAGATAGTTAAAAAAATGAAAACGGGAATGCGAAGACAAAATTCGCACCGTTGCCATGCATTGTATTTTGATAGAATTTATGTAGATGTATCTATACTTCATATTGTTGAAAAAAATGTAACGCAAACATAACCTCAAACAAATAAATAAATAAATATATATATATATATATATATATATATATATATATATATATATATATATATATATATATATATATATATATATATATATATATATATATATATATATATATATACAACCTAAAGAAACTGATAAGCATTATCTATGAGCTCAATAAATTACGTTGACCATATTCAAGACATAGCAACTTCTCATAACAACCAGTTTTTTTTTCATAACTGATATTCAAATTTTTTTTATAACTGATATCCAATTTTATTATAATATAGATATTTATTTTGGTAATGTAATGGATTTTTTAAATTATTCATATTTTATAATATTTTAAATTTGATATTAAAGATTGACAAAAGTTAAATTGAAAAGATTTAGAGATCAGATTTTAAGTTATAATTTTGTTTTTAATTTTGAGGATGTTGAATATTTTTTTTAAAACGAATAAAAATTTATCTGTAAAAGATATTTTAATATTCAAATTTATTTTTAAAAGAGAGAATATTGTATTTTAAGAATGAATAGATTCGTTCCCTGTTAGTTTCTTTTTATAAGATACATAAAATAATAATAACTCAAAATATACTAACTAATAATAAAAAATAATGACCAATAATCTAAAAAATTTAATTAATAATAAAAACATAATAATTTATATAAAAATAATAATAATATAATATATAATAAAATAATGAATTAAATAAAATACTTTTAATTTATTCAGGTGGGATATGTAAAAAATTATTATTTTTTATTAATTTGTTTTAAATACAGAACGATGTTGTGTTTTTCTTTATAACAAAATGAATGATATTTGTCATTGACAAATATAAAAGTAATACTTTTTATTAGAATATATAAAAGTATACTCATTTAATTTTAAAATATTTTTATATGATTTCTGTCAAAGAAATTATTTTTTAATTGTTTGACATTTCTGCTCATTAATAAAACACATAAAAAAACTATTACACTTTAGTCTTATTTAATTATTTTATAATAAATTAATATGCGTAAATTGATCTGGGAAAGTGTGTCTACTAACCACACTAGTTAAGTTCTTCCCTTTGTTATACCTGTAGAAACAATAAAAATACGATAGTTGGAGTAGCGTTACTTCTTTTACGGATGTTATTATCACAATAAAATATTCATTAGTTAAGATAAAAACTAATATTAAAATTATTTGTTGATATAAATTTTGACTAATAAAAACTAAATTATTTGTTTATTTTTTATTAACTAAAGTAAAAGCCATATCAATTCTAGAAGTAACTTATCAAATAACATGCACTAAAACAAATCATCTATTATAAACAAATCATCATCTATTATAAAGTAAAACGAAAATGACTATATATATATATATATATATATATTTAAATATGTTACTTAACTTGATTTAACATTTTAATTTTGAAAATAAATAAGTAATTTTTTAAAATTAGTATGAATTAATTATATTTATTAAGAATAATATTAATAATATTAAATGAGATGTATAATATAAAATATGAATAAAGTGAAATAGGATGAAAATTATTTATATTTTACATCAACCAGATAAAACTTTAGTTTTGGACTATTTTATGTTCATTTTGGTAAAAAAAAAAAAAGTGTAATAGAAAAAAAAAAAAATAATAGCAAAGTTAGATGGAAGGTGAGAGGTGAGATATTTGGTTATGTAGGTGTTGGATGAACGAAGAGAAGTATAGGATGAGTGGAGGAGGAGAGGACACGTGGAGTCACAAACCAATAACAACATGAAAGGTGGCATTTCTTTATGTGCATAGAGCCACACTCATTCCATTCTATGCAACCTTTCTACTTTCCATTAAAATATTCATCTCACTTTGTGGCTCCTCATTTCTAAATTAATTAGTATTTTAAATATTCATTATGAAAAAAAATTATAAATAATAACTTTATATGTCTTTTTAGTTACTGAAATACCTATAAACATCTTATAACTCATCTATTACACATAAATTATAATTGGTTCAATCAATGAAATAAGTGCACATGTGGAAGTAAATATAGTAACCACATTTCAGGTTTTGGTAATTTTTTTATTATCATATCAGAATCAAGATGTAAATTTTTTTATTTAAAGTTAAAGCAAAACAACATAAAGCATGATGGGAAGGAATAAATTAAATTTAAGCAGAACAAAACTAGGACATGGACTCTAAGATAAATTCACTACAAGGAAGAGATAAATGGGCATAGAAGAATCTAGATTGCACTGTGCTGTATACTAAGTAGAGTCCTAGGGGAAAATTATACATTTTTTTTTCTATTTAATTAGTTGATGTAATTATAATTATAAGAAAACATTTAGCCATTATGACAAATAAGTCCTTTTCCGTATTTGGTGTTTCTAAGTTTGTACCTTGTGGCCCAAATTTTGAACTCCATTTCCTTTTTAACCTTGGGCTACAATCTGGGCCAGAAATATTTTAATTATCAAACTTGTATAATATATAATCTGTGGACTCCACTTCAATTTTTTTAAGAGGATAGAGTTTATAATGAATATCTAAATATTATACTTTTATTGATATTGTTTTTCAAAAACAATTCTACTTCTATGATCAATATATATAAGGATATCTATTTTATCATTTTAATCAAAGTTTTAATTTTGATACACGAAATACTAATTCCATCCCAAAAATTCAAATCATTTGAATCAAAGAACAAACGTGAATTTTAATACAAGTCATGAATCCTATAATGTACCATATCTTTGTACTATAAAAGTAGTGTCGTTTCCTTTTCTTTCCTTTTCTTTGTTTTTTAACTTGGATTAATGGCGTATCCAAGTAATTGTTATCCCTTAGATTTGAAGAAAAACAATGCTCAACGAGACATCAAGATGCATAGTGTTAGAGTAGGTCAAAGTTGTCCACCAATAATCTAGATTATGACCTATTTAAGGTCTAGTTATTTATCATGACATACAAAGGTGTAACTTAACCTAATTTGTTTGGTCTATATCCACTATCAGTTGGTATGTCTAATCTTACTTAAGAGTCTTCATATTATATATTTTACGCAAATATTAAAAAAAAAACCATGAAAACAAAAGTTATTGAATTTATTTTTTAAAAATTATATGATTATCATACTAATTTGTAATTTTTAACCCGTATTAGTATGAATAAAAACTCAGTGTTTTTTCTCTTACATTAAAAATAATGAGTTTTCAACATTTAGATCTAATTTTAATTCCATACCATTTTGTAATATCATAGAATATATAAGTCTTATTAATTATTGCTGTTGCATTCCATTTTCGACCTAACTTATTATTGAACGTTTGTTGTGCTATTTTTGTTGTTTTTTATTCTTGTCGCTCTTATTATTGTTATTAATTCACTTTCATATAAGAATATATATATATATATATATATATATATATATATATATATATATATATATATATATATATATATATATATATTATACACATGTGCGCGCGTGTATCCAATGTATTAATGGCCTTCACGACGTGTTGCCTATAGTTTTGGAAAATGGTGCTCTGGTCACCGTTTCATTTTCTCCTACTCCAGTTTTGGATTATGTTACACTATATACACGAGAGTTGCTTAATAAAATATTAAAGTAATTATAAATAATTTTTCATTAGAAAAACTTTATTTCACATGATAAATTGTTTAATTTTTTTTATAATTATTTCATTAATTTATATAAAAAATAATAGAAGAGTGAATGATTTTAAAAAAATGTAAGAAAAAATTTAATAAAATAAAATTATTTATGGGTTGTTTAAAAATGATGTGATAGTATCAATCTTTATTTTATATTTTTGAAAGTAAGAAAATATTTATTTTAGTTGGTCCCAGATATGCCCTTAGTATTAGTAATATAGATTTGTTTAACAATATAATTAATTCGTAACGAAAAATAATTAATACATGTTGCTAACGATGAAATTTGTACGGAAATTAATGGTGTATAATTAAAATCCGTTGTAGACATTTTTAGTTCTACATTTTTGTTACTTTTTTTTTGAAGTCTGCATATTTATTACTTTGGTTTCACTTCTATTTCAAAAATTCAAAATATTCAACCGTTAACGGTTCGCATCTAATCTTTAATAATGCATAATAGGAGCCATTTGCTTGAATGATTTACGCAATGTACAAATGGGAACATTCATTAATGATTTTTTTCCAATTACTTCACGCAGAAGAAAGATAGTAATTAATTTGCATTCTGGGTCCATAAGACAATTAAAAGAAAATTAACAACAATGAGATTTGAACAGATTCATATAAACCACGATCAAATTGATCACCAATACGTGGACTTCGATTTTGAATATATCATAAACAAATTGCAAGGAGTAATTGTTTCACCTTCTCACAAAACATTATATTAAGTTCATCTTCACAAAAAATGGTGGAGGGATGGGGAAAGAAAAAGATAAAATGAAAAAGAAAACAATTTATTCTTTCCCGTCTCATTTCCATATTACATTTTGCTAACACGACATGAAAAAAAAAAGAAAAAAGAAAAATACAAAAGCAAGGAAGAAAGTTCTTATGATCGTTCCCGATCTTAACTCATACATATAGACATGTGTTAGATATTGTTAACTATTACTAAGTCATGCCATGAACAAACATGCATATTTGTGTGAGAGAGATTGTTAACGTGGAGGCCTAAAACAGCTAATGGCATGGTGTTGGTGTTGGGTGGACATCTCCTTATGAATTAGTTCTTGAACGTACCTAAAGTCCTTCACATGGCAAGGGATGATTATGGTTCCTTGCTGATCAAAACCATACTCTTCTTCTGCCTCTTTCAGTAGCTGAGAAAACAAAGGGTGGTTAAGGTACATGACAGGCATCACAATTTTCTCTTGCTCTTCACCTTGCCCTACCTTGATTGGCAAAAACCCTTTTGGAATATCTCTGATCACCACTTTCTTTCTCTGCGGGTGACGAGGGCATGGACGATTTGTAACCGGAACTTCTCCCAAGTTCTTTTCTTCACTCTCCCACATCAGAAGACAACAAAGGTTTGTGCTAGATTTTTCTACCAAGTTTTTCCTGGAAAACTATGAATGTTTAAGGGGTTTTATTTAGATAGTAATCAACTTTAAATGTAGCAACGTCAGAAGACGGTAAATTATTGGCGTATATGGCGGCAAAGAACGTCATCGATCACAGAAGAGGATGAGGTGAAGTGGAACGATCTTGCCAAATTAATTAAGTCGGTTATTTAATGATAAATATGAATGAGTAGGACTTTGAGCTCCTATTTCTTTACAAGTGGGAGAGGGACTGCCATCATGCAAGCTACTCTACAGAAAGTCTTCATTTTTAAGTCTCATAAATGATACACAATTGTTCTTTTTTTTTTTTACTTAAAATCAGTATTTCAAAAACTACCTATAATTTTAAGCAAAACAATTTAATCCATTTTGTATTGGACATAATTTTATTTTTATTTTTATTATAACTATCTTTTGAACAAATAATAGAATCAGTCCCAAATAGATCATAGGTTCAACTATAGATCCTGATAAATAATAATAAAAAAAAACTTCAAAAAGCACCCAACCCTCTGTTCTTGAACCAAATAGATCAATGACTAAAATCCAATTTTTTTTCTTATATATAGGTTGGTTTAAAGACCTCATATAGTGGAAGCCAAGTAGTCAAATAGGGCTAAAGTAATAGTTTTTAGAACAATAAAATTCGAATCGAAGACCTCATAGAATATAAGACATACTTAATTAAATATATACACGCCCAGTTTGTTATTACTTTTTTTTTTTTTGATAAATAATAACAATATATAAACAGATACGTGGGTCAGTTTGATTAAACTTGAACTAAATGTTTCTTAAATAAACAATTTTAAAAAAATCACCTATTTAATAAACATATACTATTTGTTTCTTAAAAAAGAATGAAAAATGTTTATTTTAAAAATATGAATACGATTATTCTACTACAAAGTTTAAAAACTTAGTTTTAGAGATGAAGGTTGTTTCTCCTAATATACACTTTTTTTTCTATATTAGTATGATTGATTAATACTAGCGTGCAAAAAATTATTCTACTAATATATAAAAATAATCTATAACTTGACTTATCAACACAAAAAAAAAATATTAGCTATGAAAACAAATATAAATTTTGATAAAAATACAAATTTATAAAACTTATATTTAAGTTAGGTACCTATCATAAATGGAGACCAAACTTAAGTACTATCTTTAATTTTCTCACTTTAGTTGTCAAGATATTTTGGTTTGGGGCAGTTACCCCACCTCCCTTTTACCGTAAATTAGAGAAATATTTGGTGATAGTACGCCTCTAGGTAAACAAATTTTGAACTTGTAATATATCATGGTGTTAAAATAAACTTAACGTTACTTGAAATGTTTTAAATATAAAAATGAAGGTCTAACATTCACTTATTTTATAATTTAATCATTAAGATAAATTATTATTTTAAATTATTAGATTATTAAAAAATAAATAATAATAAAAGATACACTTTTAAATTTTATTTAAAAATCAATAAATCTCTTATTTTATAATTTAGATATTAAATAATTATATATAAAATATAAATTAATTTTATTAATATAATTTTATTTTTAAAAAATAATTTTTATTTATATATTTGTTTAATTATTTTGTTTTGATATATATATATATATATATATATATATATATATATAATTTTTTAACTTTCAATTAAATATAATATGTTAATTTATTGGTATAACATAAGAATAAATTAAATTAAAAATTATAATTTATTTAAAAATATAAATTAAATTAAGTAAGATTAGAGTACTTTTTGTTTTCACAACCCTAAATGCAACTTGGGCTTCAAAGGAATCCTCGTATAATATAAAAAAAATATAAGTATTTGGGACCATCTCATGTTGAATCCTTAGTTATTATAATATGTTGAAAATTGTGGTTGACTTGGGAACTGAGTATTAATGTTCTTTAAAGGCATTCATATTGTACCACTTGAGGAACTCAGAATCACATTCAATTTAATTAATTTACCAATATTACATTATAAGTTGACTTGGTTAAATCAATGACTGACAAGATTTGACTCTTGTTTTATATGTAATCTAGAGCATCCATCCAAAATACAATTAAGTGTGCAATGAAAAATGTGTAACAGTAACATATTAGTTGAAGTGGGTTGACCTTGCACATTTTGCCTAACTTCGCATTTGTCCCTCAAAATAGAAAACTGAGATGTTTAATCTACTTTATATTTTCTTTGGCAGATTGATGAGATTACTTGTGTAGCCTAACCTAAATTATTGTCCCTACAATATATATTATTTATATAGATAATAATTAGGTAGAGTGATTTTATAGAAAAATAAAATAAGATAAATTTTTTTATTTTAAATAAAAATTATATAATTTTATTTTTTAATAAATACAAAATATTATTTTATAAATATACATATTTATTAATTCTAAAATATAAACTTTATCTCATAGACTTCACTCTAAAACCATCTATAAAGTGGCTGAAAAGATGCATATACACACATTTTTAATATATTAATTAATTTATTTGCTTATAAGATTTATTCAAGTTAAGAGAACATCGGCAGAGCATTTTCGGATATAAACGTCACGTGCTTTTTTAATAATTTATATTAATTTTTCAATTTTTCTTTTTATAAATATCTATATTTTTATATATTTTTTATTAATATTTTATTTGATAATTTAAAAATATTTTTAATTATTATAATTTAATGTTAATTTAATATAATATTTTAACTTGGAAAAAATATAAATTTATAAGAGGTTTTTAATTTTTATAAATATTAATTTTAAAATAAATTATAAAACTATTTTTTTAATTATAAAATTAAAAATATGTTATATTTATAAAAATCAAAATTGTTTAAATAAATAATAAATATTATTGTGACATTATTATTATTATTTAAATAAAATATTTTTGTCTTTTCTATTATCATTTAGCAATTCAGACATATTGAAAAATATACATAAATATGGCTAATATAATCGTAATTTTATAGGTAAATTAAAATAGTAGAGGATAAAACAATAGATTGTAATTTAAAAATAAAATTATAATTAAAAAAATATAAAAACATATTATTTAAATTATTAACTTTGAACTATAAATAGGTGTTGTTTGTTAGTAAAATTTTATTTATAGACTTGATAAAATTTTACTCTTGAAATAAAGATTTTATTTGACAAATAAATTTTTGAAATTATAACTGCATTTATGGTTCTCTTTTCACTCTATTTAAATATGTAGCGAATTTAATATATGTTTATTAGTGACATAAACAAAATTATGTCTGAAATACATATATATATTTTTTTGCATATAAAATGATTTTGGTGGAAAAAAAAACAAAAGTTTTATAAACACATACCTATACCCAAAAGCCTTACCGTGAAAAGTGTAAAAATAATAATATTTATAAAAAAAATTCAAAAATATAATATTTAAATAATTAATAATCATGTTGACAACCACTAAACATGATTTATATTGAAGGACTCATTATAATTATTCTCAATTTTTTTTTTCTTTCTAAAAGCATGTTTTGTTAGAGAATGAGATCTACATCCATATCAAGGGCAACATCTTTTGCAACATTCATACTTGATGTCAAGCTTCCAAACAAAATTCATATTTGTCAAGTGCATTAGGGAAACCTGTATGCTTTCTAAAATGAATAAAAACATTAATAATTATTTGTGATGATAAATTACTTTAGTGAAAAGTTTGTTGTACAATTATATATTCAACTAATCTTAATGTTAACCTCTGCGGAGTTTTGAAAGAACATTCTGATAATGTTTTTATATATAAAAAAAAGAAATGGATTTTGTATTAATTAATGTAATGAAAATATACCACTGATTTTAATAATTTAACAAATATAAATGTTTTTAAATTATGATAACAAATTATATTTACAATAGTCATATTTTCACGTCCCACAATGAATAAATTGATGAAGTAAGGATTAAAGCAAAAAATATATTTCTACATAAAACCATTAGAAATTGATAATTCTAACAAACAAAAATATAAAATTTAAGATAAATAGACATGTTCTTGCTAAAAAAATATTGATAATTATTGTAGTAAAAGAAAAAATAAGACGTAAAAATATAATTAATAAATATTTTATTTTGAAATCTAACTAAAATATACGTGACTGAGCTATATTATATGATAAATAAATCATGGTCAAACTATATCTTGGAATCAGTGTCCCAGTCAGGTTGTAGTAAGGTGTTTAGTCATTCTCACAATTGTCAATTTATACAGAAAAGAAAATAAGTAATTATTATCAATCATGATAAATATATAATCCATTAATTAATAAATTTGATTAAAATAATGATATCCTTAATTATTATCTTGTAAAATGTTTGTTTTAATATTTGAAAAAACGGATAATCACGTAAGTCATCAAAGTTTAAATTATCAAATGAGTTATCGAGGTATTACACTAAATTTTGATGGACCTTTTGTATTTAGGTACGCTTACCTTTATTGAATGGGTTCCTCTTGAGTCATTCTTGTCTCCTTCCATATCTAAATATGCTTACCTGTTCTCTTTTTTATGATAATGTCTTCTGTTTATTTTTTTCTTTTTCCTTCAGATATTTGATCAGTTATATTCAACCACTATTTGGTGAAAGTAAAATTTCTTCTATTGACTATAAATTTGTCATGAAAGAAAGTTTCATGAACTTGGACTCGAGGGCTGAGACGCTTGCGCCTCCATCAATTACTATTGAGCCTATCCATAACAAAGGTAATTGGAGGGTTCGTTTTCCTCTAATTTCATATCCTGAGTATACCTAGTTAGAACTATTAAAATAAGTGGTTCAACCTAGTTTGATCTAGCTTATAATTCAAGTAAAAAGAATTAATGACCTAGTCTAACTTATATTTTAAAATGGACCAAATTTGGTATGATTGAATTAAAAAAAATATTACATTAATATATCAATACCAAAATAATTAATTAAAAAATAATTTTAAATTTAAATTATATTAATGAAATAGTTTTTATTTAAGATATAATGATTTAATATATAATTATAAAATAAAGCATTCATTTAATCTTAAAATAAGACTTAAAAACTTATTTTTCATTATCATAATTTATTAATCTAAAATAGTAATTAATCTTAATCATTAAATCTTGAAATAAGTAGTTGTTAGAGACTTACTCTGATATTTAATTTTAGAACAAGAGAATCCCTTGTCAAATTAATTTATAATATATATTGAGTTTTTAATAAAATAATATTATTTTTTATTTAAAAAATAATTATTATTTTATAAAACAGTACTAGCCTATAAGCTTATAGGCTAACCTAATATAAGTTTATTTAGGTCATGACCTAAACAGATTTTACTAAAATAGGTTTGGTTTTTAATTTAAGCCACAAAATTTTCGTCAACTTAACCTATTTTCTAAGTCTTTGGGTCAGCTAGTCAAGTTAAACCTATTTTGACACTCATATACTTATGTACTCGCTGAGGTCAATTTTTATGCCTCCAAGCTCACTTTTGCTTCCTCGATTAAGGATATTGGTAAGATTTGCAGTATTTGTACTAATGCAAATAATAAGTTTGTTATTGTCGAGGCATGTTCACCTCTTAATCGAGTCTATATGAAACCTCCAACAGACTCAGAAGATGTATGTAAGTGTTTATTTAAAAATTTAGATATACTTATTCCCTTTTATGATTTTAAATGTGGTATGTTGTCAATTTTATGTATAGCTCCTAGTCAGTTGTATTAGAATAATTGGATTTTCCTAGAAGCCTTTCAAATTCTTCGTCACCTTTTTAGCCTAGTTCCTACCATAAATAAATTTATTTATTTCTACCAGTTAAAATATGATCAAGAGTATGCATGACAACGGGGTGAGGGTGAGTTTTGCCTCTCCAATCCCCACCCCTGACTTTTTTAACCATTCTCGTCCCCACTCTCAATCTCTTTCAAGGTTAGAAATTAAGTTATCAACCCCGTCCCTATTGGGTTTCGGGTTTTCCCGCCCCGTCCCGCCCCAATATATATATTTTAAAAAAATTATATTTATAATAAATTAATTTTACTATTAATTTTTTATATATAAATAAATATTTATAATTTTACAATTTATAATAATTATTAATTAAATATATATTTTAATTTATTATATTTATATTAAAATATAAATATTTGCATTACTCATCCCCGCCTCGCCCCGCCCCGGTCAATTCGATTTTTTCAGTCAAACTTGGAGTGGGAACGTGTCCATCTCCATAGGTATAAGTTTAATTGTCATCCTTAATCAAGAGGTCATTTGTATATCTTTAAATGCTTCTCCACACGATGATATGTTTACAATCTTTTCCTCATCTTTTAAGCATTTTAAATCTCACATTTTTTAAAATAAAATGTGCTCCATATGACATAATTTGTCACTTGTTCTTTAACCACAACCACTCTCCTCATTTTCCATTATATTTGCAGGTTTCCCATAAATTTCGGGGCGAACATCTTTTGTTTACCAAGGATAAGGACGAGAATAAAATATTGACAAGTCTTCTTGGACCCATCCATTGTCGAGACCTTTTCTTTATCCCTCTTGTGAAGAACTAGGAGCTCGATTCTTAGGTAAAATTAGGAATAGTTTGATTATTATTTTATTCTTTTATATTCTCTCACTACTACAGAAAACACTTACTACGACAGCATCCAACGTCGGTTTTTATGAAGACCGACGTTGTACAAGGCGCGGTGGCAAACTTGTAATTAAGAAACAATATTTAACGTCGGTTATAAAAAATCCGACGTAGTAGCGGACAAATAACGTCGGTTAGATGACAGACGACGTTAAATGTTTAAATTTAACGTCGGTTATGTATAACCGACGTTGAAATCCCAAAATCAACGTCGGTTCCATGATTTACCCGACGTCGAAAGCATTATCCACGTCGGGTTTTTTAATAACTGACGTTGAATGTCCTATGATACCTAGACTCCAAGGCGCGCAGTTGTTCTTCTGCTTCTTCTTCGTGCCCACATACCTCCCTCCTTCAGTCCTCACTGCCGTGCACTGCTACCTCAGTTCGCTGTGGTCTGCTGCCTCAGTCCTCACTACCGTGCTCTGCCCCCTCGCCGCCCCTTCGCCGTCCACTCGCCGCGCTCTTACGCGGCGTACCCCAGTTGTTGCCGTGTGTGTGGTAGCCCTCGTTTCCCTAAGGAAACCCCTTCTCATCAGGTTAGATTAAGTTGTATGGATGATTTACAACATGCATTTAACATAAATATGGATTATTTAGAGCATTTCCTGCGTATGAACATTAGAAAGATGATGAATGATTTTGTATGGTTTGATTTGATATAGGTTCGTTTATGCTTTTGGAAGTTTGTTTTCGGTTTCGAAGCGGTATATACTCTTTCATGTAGATGTACACGTTTTATTTTCCCAATCTTGATGTGGGAAATGAGATGTACACGTTTTTTTTGTATTGTTTTGCTAAACTTTTTCTAATAAAACTTGAATATCTAGGCAAGCCTTTTTGTGTAGTTAGATGGATCAAACTTGGGTCAATGCAAGTCGCATGTCAGAAGAGTATGAGAATGGAGTTGACTCCTTTTTGAAATTTGCCGAACAAAATGCTCCCAAAATGAATGGAAAAATCTATTGCCCATGCGTTAATTGTGTAAATGGAAGAGTACAAGAGATGGACACAACGCGGGAACATCTTATTTGCGAGGGGATGATGAAGAATTACACCATATGGACATGGCACGGTGAAGTGGTTGATATTCCAACAGTATCACAAACTATTGAGGATGATGTAACCTGCGAAGATCGAATAGAGGACATGCTTTGTGATGTGGGTCAAGAGAGCTTTCTTGAAGCACATGCATCTATATATGATACATTGAGGACCGATTCAGAGACACCTTTGTATCCCGGATGTACAACTTTCACACGGTTGTCATCTGTGTTAAGATTGGTCAATCTAAAAGCAAAATTTGGTTGGAGTGATACAAGTTTTAATGAATCACTCCAACTTTTGAAGGAGATGCTCCCAGACAATAACATCTTGCCGGACCGTATGTATGAAGCGAAGAAGATACTATGTCCGATGGGTTTAGAATATAGGAAGATACATGCTTGCCCTAATGATTGTGTTTTATACAGGAAAGAATTCTCATCTTTAGACCAATGTCCAACATGTGGTGTATCACGTTACAAAACGAAGGATGGTGATGATTGTAGTAAGGAGAGTGGTAAAAAACGTCCTCCTGCAAAAGTTTTATGGTATCTTCCAATAATTCCAAGATTTAGGCGGTTGTACGCTCACGAAGATGCTGAAAATTTAATTTGGCATTCAAAGAGAAAAACATGTGATGGGCAAATGCGACATCCATCTGACTCTCCCCAATGGAAGAATTTTGACCGTTTATTTCCAAGTTTTGGTAGTGATGCAAGAAACCTTAGACTTGGATTAGCAATAGATGGGATGAATCCTTTTGGAAATTTAAGTAGTAACCATAGTTCATGGCCCGTTTTATTGATGATTTACAATCTTCCACCATGGTTATGCATGAAGCGCAAATATGTCATGTTGTGTATGATGATTTCAGGTCCAAGACAGCCAGGAAATGACATAGATGTGTATTTGAGTCCTTTGATAGAAGACTTAACACTATTATGGGAGGAAGGAGTAGATGCATTTGATGGGTATCAGCAGCAGAAGTTCAAGTTGCATGCAATGTTATTTTGTACCATTAATGACTTCCCTGCCTATGGAAACTTGAGTGGGTATAGTGTGAAGGGACATTATGCTTGTCCTATTTGTGAAGAAGAGACCAGTTATATACAATTGAAACATGGAAAGAAGACAGTTTATAACAGGCACAGAAAATTTCTCCCGCATGACCATCCATACCGTAGACTGAAGAAAGCTTTTAATGGCATACAGGAGGATGAAATTGGCAGAGAACCATTGACTGGTTTAGAAGTTTACGATCGAGTGAAGAACATAAGCATTACATTTGGAAAGACCCAAAAAAGGTCTTCTGACAAGAACATGTGGAAGAAGAGATCAATTTTCTTTGATCTTCCATATTGGAGCCATTTAGAAGTACGACATTGTATTGATGTTATGCATGTGGAGAAGAATGTATGTGATAGTCTCATTGGCACATTGTTAAACATTCAAGGAAAGTCAAAGGATGGGATCAAAGCACGTCAAGACCTTTGTGAGATGGGAATACGTCCTGAATTACATCCAAGGCCTGAAGGCAATAGAACATATCTACCACCAGCATGTCACACCTTGTCAAAGAAGGAGAAACGTAGTTTATGTCATTGTCTTGCAAGTATTAAAGTGCCACAAGGATACTCTTCAAATATTAAGAGTCTTGTATCCATGAAAGATCTGAAGTTAATTGGATTAAAGTCCCATGATTGTCACGTTTTGATGCAACAGTTGTTACCCGTGGCTATACGTAACATATTGCCTAAGAATGTTAGACATGCCATTATGCGACTATGTTTTTTCTTCAATTCTATTTGTGCCAAGGTTATCAATGAAAAATCACTAGATGAGTTGGAAAATGAGGCTACGGTTGTGCTATATCAATTGGAGATGTATTTTCCTCCATCATTCTTTGATATAATGATTCACTTAATAGTTCATGTTGTGAGGGAGATACGAATTTGTGGGCCGGTTTATTTGAGGTGGATGTACCCAATTGAGCGATACATGAAGATCTTCAAAGGGTATTCTAAAAATCCATACAGACTCGAAACTTCAATTGTTGAGCGGTATATTGCGGAAGAAGCCATAGAATTTTGTTCGAGATTACTTGGCAAGAGTCGTACACTGTGGGTGTACCTAGAAATCGTCATGATGATAGGCTAAATGGTAAGGGAACTCGTGGTATTAGAATTCAAACAAAAGATCATGTAGAGTTGACCACCGCCCGCTTGTATATTTTGAACAATACGAAGAGGTTATTCCTTACATAGATGCGCATAAAGCAATGTTAAAGGACCTAAACCCCAAAATGGGTGAAAGGTGGTTGATGAAAGAGCATAACAACAACTTTATCAATTGGTTTCAAAGCAAAATATTTTCAAGTGACAATGCCTCGATACACTCGAAATGGCTAGCACATGGGCCTAGATATAATGTTATAACTTGGCAAGGGTATGACATTAACAAATACTCATTCTATACGAAGACACAAGATGACAAAAGTACAGTCCAGAATAGTGGAGTATCTATTGAGGCAACATCTATGCACTTTTCTAGTGCAAAGGACAAAAACCCCATCATGGCATCAATTAGTTACTTTGGAGTCATTGAGGAGATTTGGGAGGTCGACTATACTAAATTCAAAGTGCCTTATTTAAATGTAAATGGGTTGATAGCAATACTAGTGTCCAAAGAGACCAAATGTGATTTACTTTGATTGATATAAACAAGATTGGTCATAAGGAAGAACCCTTCATAATGGCATACCAGGCAAAACAAGTGTTTTATGTCACTGATCCATCAAATGATAGGTGGTCAGTTGTCCTCAAAGGAAAAATGATTGATGTCACAAATGAGAATGGAGAAGAATTAGATGATTTTATTAACATTCAAAATTCACCACGGTTGCCTATTGCTATATCCCAATTGGAAGAGGACTTTATTCATGCTACTCGCAATGACCATGATGAAGGCATATGGGAAAATATTAATACAATCTAAGTTATGTTTCTATTTGTTTATTTTTTTAACATGTAATTGAGGAGACTTTGCATGTGTATTGATATAATTCTATGTTTTTTTCATTACAGGTAAATGGCATGTCCTTCACCATCTCCTCCACCATCTTCACCACCATCTCCTCAGGCATCTGGAAAGACATTTTCCAGTAAGAGGAGTCGACAATCTACACGGTTGAAAGGCTTGACCGTTAGACACATATCCGGCCAGAAGTTATCCGTGTTCGTTGATCCTAGGACTGGCAAGGTGTCGGGTCCCTTTAGTACCCAATTTAGTAGCTACTTGGGTAACTAGCTAGAGAGAAGGTATTTATTCTATTTCAAAGTTAATTTCATTTCAAATATATTGTTGATACTTATGTTGTTTATGTTGTGTAGATATCTATTCTCCATCCTACTTGGGATCATGTGGAGGAAATTGTGAAGAACTTGTTATGGCAAGATCTTCTTGTAAGTATGTGTATTTAGTTGTTTATATTGTTTATACATTATTATCAATTGGTTAACTAAAACTTGTTTGCTACTGTAGGAACACTTTGATATAGTCAATTCTGAGGATGTGAGGAGGAAGATAATGACAGTCATAGCAAAAATGTGGAGACAGTTCAAGTTCACATTGACCACTAAATGGGTGTATGCTGCGGATAAAGTTAGGAAGGGATTAACTCCTTGCCAAAGATATGGCATAGATGAGGACACTTGGAAGAAGTTTGTACATAGTAGGACTGGTTCAGAGTGGGAGGTAATGTTAATTGCTTAATTGACTTGAACATTTTATAATGAGTTGTGTATCTAATATTGTGTTCAATTATGTTGCAGGAAAGAAGACAAAAAGCAAAAGACATTCAGAGCAAGAATGTTGCCCCCCCACCTTCTGTCTCGTGGTGGGTACGACCTATTGACAAAGAAGATGATGAACGAGAAGATGAGACTTTGACAGTCGGAGTTAGCCTCTTCTGGTTTAAGCGAAGAGCAGATTCCTCCACCATATCCTCCAAAATGTCACCAGAAGTGGAAGAGGGCTCGTACAAAGCCTTCTGGTGACATGACATCGCAGGAAGCCCGAGAAATTGCTGCTCGGATTGTAAGTAAAAGAAGTTAATTTACTTTGAATTAGTTATATGTAACTTGTTCATTAATAAAATTAACTTTTATAATGTAGGATGCCTTGGAGGAGCAGTGTACACGGGGAACTTTCATCCCTTTTGGTCGTCAGGATATCTTGACCACTCGCTATTGGACGACCGGAACATCCAGGTCGTGTTCGAGCTTGTTGGCCAAGGTGTGGGTGTCCGACGGTATTTTGGACCACCATCACAGGATATCCGCACCTCCACATCCCCGAGCCAAGAAGATATTGCTGCCTTAGAGATGACTCTCACAGAGAAATTGACACCAGCCATTAGGGCAAAATTGGAGGAAGAGTTGACTCCTGCCATCAGCGCACGACTTGAGGAGACCATCACTGCACGTGTGCAGGAGCAGTTCCTGCGTATGACCTCCATGGGTACTTCATTTGCTGATGCTCATCCTCCATCAGGTGCATTTTCAACCACACATTGGTACTTGACTTATGTTTCTAAAATCTTAGTCCTTATTGGAATTTACTGTATTTGTAGGTCCAAGAGTTAGCACAAAGGGCAGTTGTGCTTGAAGCCACTATCGAGGTCACACCCGAGGTGGCATCTATTCATCCCGAATCCACAAAGGATGATCGATATGACTTGTGGGTTGAGGTAGATGAAGGTCTAAGGCTAGTGGCCCATGGATCAGTTCATGAAGGGGCTTCAACCATCCACAATGTGCCTTTGGATCCTAACTTGGTCAAAGTAGTGGTTGAAAAGGTGGTTGACGCTGCGGCTAGTGTCCCTATCCCCACTGAAGAGGTGCAGACAGTGGGCCAAACCCTTCAGACCTTCATTACTTGGCCCCGACATTTAGTTAGGTCAATAATGGCAAATGTATGTATATGTATGGTTATAATACATCTAACACATAAATAAATTAATTTATTGTTTATGATTATATTTTATAAAATATGTAGGATGTTCGGCAGCCAAAAGACTTGGGTAAAGCTATTGCCACTCCTTCTGCATCTAAGGAGAAGACACTAGTTGTGGAGACTTCTCCAAATCC
Organism: Sphenostylis stenocarpa; assembly: GCA_963425845.1. NCBI lineage: Eukaryota > Viridiplantae > Streptophyta > Magnoliopsida > Fabales > Fabaceae > Sphenostylis > Sphenostylis stenocarpa. The sequence goes on along the minus strand of OY731401.1, from coordinate 60,848,231 downwards.
AATTTTTGATCTCTTGTCTCTTTCCCCACAATTGTATCTGCAGTCATTCCAAGTTCCATGTGATTGTACATTATTTGGGATGGCTTCTAGCAATATCCCCCTATACATTTCCCACACTGATGCCCTGGAGATTGGGATGGGCAATCAATGTCTAAATATAGCTGTTTTACAATTTTGGACATTGTAAGTTCATATCTTTCATGACTCTTTTCATTTTAGTAAATATATAAGCTATAAGTTCACTTAAATTGGCATATTTTAGGATGATGCACGAAATGATAGTGGAGCAGGGCATTGGTCATGTGTATGGATTCTTCGAGCCTCAATCCATACAAAAGTCTAGGAATAAGCGTGATCAAATTCTCAGTTACATGCAGAATTGGATCACTGATTCTAAAAGAGATATTTACCTTGGAGTATACCATCATTCGTAAGTTATCCCAGCCTCTTCTGGTTTTACACAAGTTTTTTTAATAGATTCTAATCATGTGTATATACAGAAACCACTGACAGCTATTAGTTATTTGTCCAAAGCAGAATCTTGTGTGTTGGTTCTGCTCATTGGGAAGGAAACCTGACATGGAGCTAAAAAATATTGTAAACGAGTAAGTATTTCTTATATTATGTCTAAACATCTTGATTATTCTATTTCTAACCCCCTTTTTTTCAATATATAGTGCTCTAAAGGTTTGTAGTACATTAGGTGGAAAACACACAAGTAAAAGCACAACTCCAAATTAGAATTTTATCAAAGTAAGTAGCCTTTATATATATTATACTATCTATTAATTTATGTTCAAATTTAATAGTTATTTTTAACATATTTAGTCATTTTTAGTGTAACAAACAAAATGGAGGATACGAGTGCGGCTACTATGTAATGTATTGGATGTGGCTCATCATTTTTGGTAGCATTCAGGATAGTTGGAATGAGGTAAGTTGACATTTGCTATTATATTCAATTCCTTTATTTTTATTGCTTAGGGTTTACCATTCTATTATTGTGAACTTCTTACAGACATTTAAAGATATAGAACCTTTGCCTATGGATACTATAGACATGGTTAGAAACAAATGGGCAGAAAAGTTTGTACAAGTAGTTAGGAATAGGATTGATTGATAATTTTTTGTGTATTTTGTACATAATTTGGCTGATTTTGACATATATATCTATCATTTTATATATTAGTGATTAGCTGAAATAAATATACTGTCTGGACTGAGATTACAGCAGGTCGTGTACTGTTGGTGGCACTAAAACAGACCTACATTTAAAAAAAAAAAAGGGATATTCTACGTCGGTTATTGCATTAACCGACGTTGTAACGTCGGTCGCTTGAGCGATACAGAGGTCGCTTGAGCGATACAGAACCCGAGAGTCCCCTTTGTTTGAAGGCTTCGTCGCTCAAGCGAGTACACCGGTCGCTTGAGCGAGAAAGGACTTTCAACGTCGGTTAGTTAAATAACCGACGTAGAATTTACTAATTTCTACGACGGACATTTGGTTAACCGACGTAGATATATATCACTTTCAACGTCGGGTATTCTGAACCGACGTAGAATCCTTTAACATTCAACGACGCCTGAATCAACGACGTCATTGGAACCGACGTTGAATGTCTTCCACACTCGACGTTGAATGATCATTCTGTAGTAATGTCTTTTGTATGTTTTTTAACCACTCATGTTTTTTAATAGAGATTATGAGATCAAAATTCGATTATTATCGAACCCAAACTAAACATGGAAGTATGAAGAGACAATGAAGTTGATTCCCCCATAAAAGATAAAGGATAAAAACCCAATTGTTATGGAATTCGAACAACATGAAACCATATGCATAGAGACGTTCATCTCCACCAACTTCTTCCCCAAGGTCATATAATTTATTAAGAAAACATTAACTTAAAAACTTATAATCATAAAATTATAATAATTATAAAAAAAATGTGAAAAATATATTTGTTTCAAAATTTATTTTAAAATTTTACAAAAATTCAAATATAAGTGGTTAAGATCATATTTATATAATTTTTTTTAATTTTCAAGAAAATATAAATTCTACTTACATCCCTATTAGACTTTTCACTGCTACATGAGTTTTTTTTTTCCTTTATTTCTTATGGTTAAATAATATAATAAATATATACAGTTACTTACAATTAATTAACTAACACTACTATTATGCATACCATCATTTAAATAATTTTAACTTTGTGAAATTTGTCTAACTCATTTATTTGTTTCATCAATACTCTATATACATTATTAGTTGGAAACTAAATGTAGAGTAAGAAAAACTATAAAAAATAATACTAACTGTTTGCAGAAATAATTCCTGTAAAATAACTCTGGCTGCGGAAAATTTTTAAAATATTTATCTTTTATTTTTTTATTTCTTTTGGATCAAAGAATTTTTATTTTATTTTTTGCATTTTTCATTATATGGTTTGTTTTATTATTTAAAACATAATTTTTAAAAATGAAAAAATTATATAAATAAATGTGAATATTCTTGCAAAATTTAATTTAGAATCCCAAAACAAAATATATTTTCACAACTCTGGCTGCAGAAATTTTTTAAAATATTTATCTTTTATTTTTATTTCTTTTGGATCAACTAATTTTTATTTTATTTTTCGCATTTTTCAACATATGGTTTGTTTTATTATTTAAAACATAAATTTTAAAAATGAAAAAATTATATAAATAAATGTGAAGATTCTTGCAAAAAATTAATTTAGAATTCAAAATAAAATATATTTTCACATCTTTTCGATAATTACATGTATAATTTTATGATTATTAATTTTAAAGTTAATCGTCTCTTAATCAAACATATCTTACATGTAGATGTTTCCTCTCTTATGCTTTAGGTAAATATATTTGTTCTTATATGTTGCATTTAACAAGAGTCTAACATTATAAAATGTTTTATATTTTTTTATAAAAGAATTCATAAAAAACGATATAATTGTAAAACACTCTTATCTACAATTTGTTACGTAGTTTGTTATGCATGGGGTCTACCCTTACGTAGTTTGTTATACATGGGTCCAACCCATTAGGTTATTTTAGCTTTTCTATTTTTGTTTCCCTTGTATATATACATTTCTAATTCAATAATATAGAATGAGAAAAGTTGTTTTGATCATTTTCTATATCTGCATATATTCTCTTACGTTTCCATTTTTCCATCATCATGGGTTCCAAGGTATTTGAGATGGTATTAGAGCTCTTCATTTGAAGAGCTCTGCTGCGCACTCTCCTTCTTCTTCATTAATCCTTTTTCTTCGCCAATCATGAGTGAAACACTTATCACCATGGATAATTTTCTATATCTTCATCCAAATGAAAACCCAACAATAACACTTGTTTCACCTGTTCTTGATTCTGGAAACTATCATTCATGGAACAGATCCATGATCACAACATTAAGTGCCAAAAACAAACTAGAATTTGTTGATGGAATTGCACCTGAACCTTCAAAAGCTGCATGGAAACGCTGCAACAACATGGTCGTATCATGGATCGTACACTCTATTTCTCTTTCGATTCGGCAGAGCATTTTGTGGATGGACAAGGCAGAAGATATATGGCGTGATTTGAAATTGCGTTACTCAAAGGGCGATCTCTTACGTATATCTGATTTACAACATGAAGTGTCATCGATGAAGTAAGGTAACCTTTCTGTAACAGAGTTCTCTACCAAATTGCGTGTGATATGGGATGAGATTGAAAACTTTAGGCCAGATCCTGTTTGCACTTGCATCACCAAATGTTCTTGTTCTGTTCTTGGCACCATATCTCAGCAAAAGACTGAGGATCATGCACTGCAATTCCTTCATCGATTAAACGAGCAATACAACAACGTTCGTTCACATGTTCTTCTCATGGATCCAATGCCTGCCATCTCAAAAAATTTCTCATACGTTGCACAAAAGCAACGCAAATTAATGGGAACCAACGTTGATAATATTGGATTAGATCCTAAAGAGAGTCTGATTAATGTCGTCACCTCAACTTCTCTCATGTGTGGATTTTGTGGAAGGATTGGACACACAGAAAGCGTTTGTTAGAGGAAGCATGGTTTCCCATTATGCTATGATACTATGAGTAAAGGAAACAATGTCAAGAGTGGAAAAATGTGTACCCATTGTGGAAGATCTGGGCATACTATTGATGTATGTTATAAGAAGCATGAATTCCCTCCTGGTCATAAATTCCATAATATGAAAAACAATGCAAACAACGTGCAAACAACGTGGTGACGGTGGATATTAAAGACACCAATGAACAAAAATTTCATTTTTCATCGCAATAATACAAGATTTGCTTGCCTTGATTCAACAATCACCTCGAGAGGCTCCAGATTCTTCTTCCTACCATGTAAGCCAAAATGCTTCAGTTTCCTCATGCTCTTCTCAACCTTCACCCACACAACTTCCTGGATCCTTGACTCAGGAGTAATCGATCATATTGCTTCATCCTTAAGTCATTTCCATTCACATACACACATTATTCCTGTATTAGTTAAATTACCAAATGGAAATCATGTTCACGCTACCCATTCTGGCACGGTACAAATTTCTCCTTCTTTATTTCTAATTGATGTCCTCTATGTTCCATCTTTTCACTTCAATCTCATCTCTATTTCTAAACTTACTTCAACCAATACTTGTAAACTCATTTTCTCCACTAATTCTTGCATTTTACAGGACACGATCGCCCAAGCGAGGATTGGTACAGTTGAAGCAAGATATGGTCTCTACAACCTTATCTCTACCCCTCCAAACAACTCCAATGTTCATTCAATAATTGTTCATCCAAAATGTAATATCATACCCATTGATCTCTGACATTTTAGAATGGGTCATCTATCTCATGAACGTTTACGCATCATGCAATCTTCCTATCCTTTTTTACGAACTAATGACAAGTCTTTTACATGTAACATACAATTATGCAAAATTTAAAAAGCTTCCGTTTAATTCTAGTACTTCACATACTACTCAATGCTTTGATATTTTACATATGGACATATAAGGTCCATGTTCTAAACTTTCAATGCACGAGCATCATTATTTTCTTACCATGGTTGATGATCATTCTCGTTTTACGTGGGTTCATCTCATGCACACTAAGGCAGAAGCACATAACATCATCATGAATTTCACTACACACATTGAAAATCATTTTAACAGTAAGATTAAAACTATCCGAACTGACAATGGCTCCGAATTTCTCATGCATGAATTCTTCACATCTAAAGGCATAGTTCACCAAACCACATGTGTTGAAACACTTGAACAAAAGTGTATAGCTGAACGCAAACATCAACATCTCTTAAATGTCACTCGTGCTTTTCTTTTTCAAGCAAACTTACCGCCTAGTTTTTGGTGTTTCGCACTTCTTCATGCCACTCACTTAATCAACTGCATCCCAACCCATTTTTTAAACAATATTTCCCCATATGAAATTATTTATGGTCAACCGTATGATATCTCAAATTTACGTGTTTTTGGCTGTCTTTGTTACATAATCACTCTCAAAGCTCATCGCAAAAAATTAGATCCCTGGGCTTATCCATGCATTTTTCTTGGTTTTAAACAAAACACTAAGGGATATCTCGTATATGATCTTCATTCTAATGCCATCATCACTTCCCATAATATTACTTTCTATGAAGATCACTTCCCATCCCTTTCTCCTTCATAGTCACCTTTTTCATGTACCCATCCTTCCCCATTCCTTTCACAAATGAAGACCCTATTATAGCTTCATCCTCACCTTCACCTCCGTCAACCTTATGTGGTCTACTCGTCCTAGACACCCATCCGCTTACCTTCAAGATTACCACCGTGCTCTTGCTACAACTGGTATCGATTCCTTATCGAGTGACCGGTATCCTCTAAGCTCTGCTTTATCTTATTCCCGTCTTTCATCCAATTTTTGTCACTTTATTTTCTCCATCTCCACTAATATTGAACCCTCATCTTATGCTAAGGCCTCTCGCCATGATTGTTGGATCAAGGCTATGCAAGCTGAGTTACATGCTTTGGAAATGAATAAAACATGGTCTCTTACTACTCTTCCATCTCATAAGAAGGCCATTGAATGTCGCTGGGTCTATAAAGTCAAATTTCATGTCGATGGCTCCGTTGAACGTTATAAAGCTCACTTGGTCGCCAAAGGTTACACGCAGGTGGAAGGTTTGAATTTTCTTGACACTTTCTCACCTGTAGCTAAGCTTACCACTGTCTGTTTGTTACTTACCTTGGCTTCTCTTCAAAATTGGCATCTCAAACAACTTGATGTTAACAATGTTTTTCTACATGGTAATCTTGATGAGGAGGTTTATATGCAGCTTCCTCCTAGTCTTTCCACCGATAATCCCAATCTTGTTTGTCATCTTCACCGTTCTCTTTACGGTCTCAAGCAAGCGAGTAGACAGTGGTTTCATCGTATTTCAACTTTTCTGACTTCTCATGGTTATTTTCAATCCAGTTCTGATCATTCCCTCTTCATGTGTTTCATCGACAACACAACTATTTTTCTTCTTGTCTATGTAGACGATATCATTTTAACAGGCAATAATATTGATGAGCTCCACCACATTACTATTCTGCTCGATCAAACTTTCAAAATAAAAGATATTGTTGATCTCAAGTTCTTTCTTGGTCTCGAGGTGGCTCGTTCTACAACAGGTATTCCCTTTGCCAACGCAAGTATACATTGGATATTCTTTCGGACGCTGGAATGCTTGGTTCACGACCTGTTTCTACACCCATGGACTACTCCACTCATTTACAGGCTTCTTCTGGTTATGCTTCTGCTTCTTCCTATCGTCGCCTTGTTGGTCGTCTTATTTACCTTACCAATATGTAGCCAGATATCACACATGTTGTCCAACAACTTAGCCAGTTCATGGCTCATCCAACAACTTCTTACTCTCAGGTTGCTTATCGTGTTCTTCACTACCTCAAAGGTTCTCCTGGTTCTGGTATTTTTCTCCATGCTCATGGTGATTTGCAACTTAAGGCATTTAGTGATTCTGATTGGGCTGCACGTTGTGATTCTCGTCGCTCCATAACTAGTTTTTCCATATATCTTGACAACTCTCTTGTTTCGTGGTGTTCCAAGAAAACCACTTTATCTTGCAACTCTTCCAAAGCTGAGTATTGTGCTCTTGCTTCCACTACCCGCAAACTTCAATGGCTTACTTATGTTCTTCAAGACACTCGGATCCCCTTTGTTCAACCTGTTAGAAAAGTAGTTTTAAATCAAGAGGGGGGGTGAATTGATTTTTGAAAGTTTTTCGCAATACACAGATTATCTAATTCGAAAATTAAGTTTCTAAAAATCTTTTTGAATTACCAAGCAATCAAACAATATAAGCGCAGCAACTGAAATTAAAGAGAGAAAGATTAGGAAAGATTTCACCGGTAATTTTATACTGGTTCACCCAATACCAGGGCTACGTCCAGTCTCCAGCCAAATTCCAGCTGGGTTCCACTAGAATAGATGTTTTACGAGACTCACCCTCTTACACCTATTCTAACTCTCCACCAAGAACCAAATTCCAGCTCTTGGAAACCTCTGCAACCAAATTCCGGCCATGAGAGAAACCGAGTGCCCAAATTCCAGGCACCACACACAAGAACCAAATTCCAGCTCTTGCTTTAACCTTTCCACCAAGAACCAAATTCCAGTTCTTGGCAACTTTCTACAACAATTGCAGAAAACTTGTACCCAAATTCCAGGTACAAAACAGGTACAAATGAATGAATAGAAATTTAAAAGAAGAAACAAAGAAAGCTCAAACCGGATTACACCAATCCACGGTCAGTTTCTTCTTCAAAGAAATGCAAAGTGCCTCAAGAAAGATTTCAAAAGAAGTTCACAAAAACAGTTGTGTATCTTTCTTGAAAAATGCTAATAGTTGTTTGTATTGATTGCTTGAATTGTGTAAAAGCTGATATTCAATCTCTGTTTAAAAGTTTCAAGCAATTCTGTTTATAAAAGAGTATTTTCAAATCTGCTGCATTAATTAATCTGTTGAAAGTTTGTTTTAATCTGTTGAAATAGCCGTTATAATCTGTTAAAAGTCCTTTCAACCCATTAATGCATTCTTGATCTTTAACGAGAAAATGTTTTAGTTGATACAACCATGTTTATATCGGTTAAAGCGTTTTACAAACATTTTCTAAGTATAAAACAATCGATTGAATCGCGTATTAATCGATTGATTTGTTTAAAAACCTTCTTATAAAACTTTCCAAGTTATTTTAGCTGATATAAAGTCGTTTCAATCGATTGAAAAACTGCACATATATTTTCAAGTCATTTTAATCGATTGAAAGTTTGTTTTAATCGATTGAAAAGATTTTCTAAGTTATTTTAATCGATTGAAATACGTTTTAATCGATTGAAACAGATCTGATCGGTCATAATTCAATTCGATCGATCATATCCAACTTCGATCGGTCATAATCTCATTCGATCGATCATCCTGACATCAAAGTAATTTTAATCGATTGAAACGTGTTTTAATCGATTAAAATAGTTACGATCGCTCATATTTAAGATCTGATCGATTATAATGCATTCGACCTATTATATTCGAATTCTAATCGGTCATAAAGAGTTTTAATCGATTAAAAGGTTTTTGTATCAATTAAAATGCTTGTGAAAACACTTCTATAAACATTCTAAGTGTTTTAAACGTTTCTTTAAAAAACTATATCGAGTTAAAACCATTGTTAAGAAGGTTCTTTGACAAAATGCTTTTGTTTGATTTGTTTAAAACTATTTTTGAGGCATTTTGCAAATTGAGTGAAGAAGCTTTATGCGGTGGAAAAGGTAAAGTGGTTTTACCTAAGCTTTCGTTAAGACACACTAAGTCTTCGACTCCATTCTTCGAGTAACTTGTTTGACTAGCTGCAGAGTTGACCCTTGACTTTATCTTTGACTTCATCAAATCAATGAGATCTTTGCTAGGATCACTTTCGGTCTCCCCTATTTGATGAAGACAAACACCATTTTGAAAAAACAATCTACGTAAAATAAGTCACTTGATAATGCAGTTAGGTGAGAAATATAAGAATGTAATAAAGTTTTGTTTCTCCCCCTAAAACTTATTTCTCCCCCTAAAATGTTGCACTTAAATTTATCTTAAAGTGATGCAACTATTTCTCCCCCTTTTGACTTCATCAAAAATAGGGAATAGAAGAGAAAAAAATAAAATGTAAGGTTTCGAAAAATATGCTCAAGTTTTTGAAAATACAAAGTGAATCAATATTTCACTCATGAAAAGAATCAATTAAAGTTGATTCAAACTTATCTCCATTAACACGTTTGTAATGAATACAATTAACACGTGTAAAGATAAGGGAATCATGCTTTAGTAGCATGTTACAGGAACAGCCATTAACTAAAGCCTTTAATCTTTCTTCCCAGAATAAAAATCGATTAAAAATAGAGCATAATCGGTTAAAATGTTCTTGGTAAATGATTTTAATCGATTGAAAGAAAGGTTTAATCGATTAAAACATTTAAGATTTTGAAAACATGAATTTTTAATAAAAACAATCGATTGTTTCGATTTTAAATCGATTAAAACAGTAATGAAATTTGCTGTTTAAGTTTATTTAACCGATTAAAAAGTGTTTTTATTAACTAAAACAACCAGATTTTGAAAATCATGATATATCTGATGTGAATATCTCGTATCTAATCTATTGGATATGTAGTGAACTGATTGTCTAGATCAATATCAACTATTTTTCATCGATAATCTACCACTATCAGATTTAATTTTAAATTTGGCTAATTTCATTGTTATAAGACAGTTTTAAAAGGTTTTAATCGATCAATGCCCGAGTTTTAAAAGAGATTCGAGGATCTATCATCTACTTCTATCTAAGCCAGTTCAATCTAGATTTAGATCCTAAATCATATTTAACCAAAGCTAGATCAAGAGTCCCTGGTATAACACCAGTTAATATTACGATCCATGCAAAAAATATAAAGATAGAAATAAGCGAGAAGATAAAGATGATGAGGGGAACTAGTCATCCCAATTTCCCTGATTGAGCTGCTTATCCACCGACTTGGTGATCATTCATTTGGTTCCCACCAATATCAAAAGATAATAGGCTTTCCTTTTTGCTTGGAACCAATTTTGCTCTATCAACTATTTGAGTCAACAAGCTGCTTGTCACTCCTGTATCGACCAACGAACTACGAAACTTTTCACGAAAAGAAATCTTTTAGCGAGTTCTTGTTACTATTGATTGCATTACAGTCCATGGTTGACACCCAATGGAATTAAATGTTTCTTTAGGAACATCGGCTATTACACATCCGAGGCATAATCATGTACTGACCAAATCCTACACAGAATGCATGATACCATAAATTGCATGAATCACAGGTTAATGATGTCTTGAGATAGGAATTTTCTTTCATAATAGCCAACCCATTTTGAACCTACGAGTTGTCATCATCCAAGCAAATAAGCTGTATTTTTATTAATGTAGTATGATGGGTGTTATTCTCACTTATAGTGAACCAGTCATCATTATCTTTTGAAGAATGAGTCATTTTTAACTTTGTTGTTTTCCGAGTGGTATCATATGCACAAGTGATTAACAAAAAAACTTATTCGGTAGAGTGGGCAATGATTAGTAATGAGGACAGGTGATGACAATCAATCCAGAATTCTAAAACAATATAAAATTTATCCACTGTACCACGTTATTCAATTTTTGAATTCGTTGTCCCAGATTGGTTCCCTTGCGGTGTCACCTCGTGACATTGATGATTAAAGCAAATTATCGGGGTTGCACGAGTTCAATGAATTTCACCAAGAGTTTTGAACCAATGCATGCTCAAAATTATTTCAAATATATTGCAATGTAATATCAAGAAATTTAATGAAAACATGTGTTTATTGGATTTCCTAGTAATCAATAACTTATTACCAGAAACAATTATTAAAAAATCTTTGATAAACTATGTTTTCGAGTCCTAACGGTTTGACCTTTTTGTAACTAGTGTCTATAAGAAAAGTTACGAGTCCATTCTTTGATAATTCCTTTGAATTTCAATGTATTACCACGCAGCATTCCATGTAAAGTATTAAGAGAAATGTAAACATCTACGACTTGAATCATGTTTATGTTGTTGTCAAAATAAAAGACACTTCCATTCATGAATAACGAGTAATAGTTTTCCCACATTATGTCACTGGTCGAGTTCCCAATTCAAAGATTTGTTCAGCCTTCGCTTTCTAATTTAAAAATTTGTGCCATTGAAAGAAAATTGAATATGGATACGTTTCGAAACAGATCTGCTTCGAACCAGTCATGATTTTGATCATGTTTACAGCAGAGAATTGAGAGGAGATTTTGAAAATATGAAAACGAGAAGAAAGATGATAAGTTGAGAAATGATAAGTTCAGAACCTGGTTTGATGAAGAAACGGATTTCAAGTTTTTGAAATTCAAAGAGACATTTAAACACATTATCCAGATTCTGGATTATCATAAAGACACTGGGTTTTTTAATCGAATTGGCCTATCAAACTTTAATTAGATCTTGTAAATCATGTTTTCAGAACCTAATTAATTGATTAATCAACTCATTATCTATTAATTTGATTCTTGACATTTGGGTTGAAAACATCTACGGTGAATTAATCGATTGTTTTATGAAAGAATCGATTTGTATGGTACTGAGAATGTAATAAAAAAAATATCACCAGTATTTAAATCGATTAAAACGTAAATGAATCGATTAATTTTGATCCTAAGTGTTTTTAGTTGATATAAATTTATTATAATCGATTAAAACGACTAAACCAACATTCTGAGAACAATTTAATCGATTATTTCGACATTTCAATCGATTAAAATGGTACGGTAAGTTATTTCAATCGATTAATATTGGTTTATATCAATTAAAACAATTAATTTAAATACACGAGAACCTGGTTTCGCAGTCTCGATCTTCAAGGGATTCCCGAGACTTGTTCTGCAAAACAAATTAAGAATTGTTACGGTACCCTTTATAATTACTGGGTCCTGATCAGGTTATTTGAAAGGAATTAATCTTTGGAACCCATTTCATTCTTCCTTTGGGTACTCGCATATTTCTTAATTCTGCAGTATTTAACAGAGTGACCCTTTTTCATACGGTAAAAACATTTAATAAATGGAGATGAAACTGTTTTACTATATGCAAAATAATTTTTGAAAGCTCTGGTTTTCTTTCCAATGGTCGGTGTATAACCTATACCACCACGTTCAATAACTAACTTTTGGGAATCAAGTATCTTATCAAGATTATTCTTTCCTTGTGCTAATTTAGATGAAGTTTTTACTAGGTATGATACTTGTTTACGTAACTTCGGGACAGTTTTTGCAATCTTCAACATTACACATGCAATCAGTATTATTTTCTAATTCTAACTTTTCTTCATCAATTATTTTCTTTTCAAGAATAATGATCTTGTTTTCTAGTAACCTATTCATGCTTTTCAATTTTCTGTTTTCAGTTTCTAATTTCTTTGCTACTTCATGTATTTCAAAGAAAGCATCTTGTAATGAGCTATAGTTTATAGATTCGGAACTTACACTCGGTTTTTGATGATTCGAGTTGACCATCAAGCATATTTACGGTGCTTCTTCATAGGTCTTTTCAAGGATCTTCCACATTTGTGCAGCGGTTTGGCGAGTGTGCAATCCTGAAAAGATCATCTCGTTAAGGGCGGATAAGATGATATTCTTGGCAATACAATCATCTTGGATTACGTTAGCAATATCGGTTTCTGTTCAATAACATTCCAAGCATTTATACTAACGAGATTCAATGAAGATTTTCATCCTTACTTTCCGGAATAGATAATCTGTTCCACACAACGGTGGAGGTCTATCAATGTACGCTCCCTCGAGAAAATGCCATGGATCGAAGTAACTTGAGTAACTTTCAAGCACCTCGCTCGATGCCAATTGTTAGAAAAGTAGTTTTAAATCAAGAGGGGGTGAATTGATTTTTGAAAGTTTTTCGCAATACACAGATTATCTAATTCGAAAATTAAGTTTCTAAAAATCTTTTTGAATTACCAAGCAATCAAACAATATAAGCGCAGCAACTGAAATTAAAGAGAGAAAGGTTAGGAAAGATTTCACCGGTAATTTTATACTTGGTTCACCCAATACCAGGGCTACGTCCAGTCTCCGACCAAATTCCAGTTGGGTTCCACTAGAATAGATGTTTTACGAGACTCACCCTCTTACACCTATTCTAACTCTCCACCAAGAACCAAATTCCAGCTCTTGGAAACCTCTGCAACCAAATTCCAGCCACGAGAGAAACCGGTGCTCAAATTCCGGGCACCACACACAAGAACCAAATTCCAGCTCTTGCTTTAACCTTTCCACCAAGAACCAAATTCCAGTTCTTGGCAACTTTCTACAACAGTTAGAGAAAACTTGTACCCAAATTCCAGGTACAAAACAGTACAAATGAATGAATAGAAATTTAAAAGAAGAAACAAAGAAAGCTCAAACCGGATTACACCAATCCACGATCAGTTTCTTCTTCAAAGAAATGCAAAGTGCCTCAAGAAAGATTTCAAAAGAAGTTCACAAAAGCAGTTGTGTATCTTTCTTGAAAAATGCTAATAGTTGTTTGTATTGATTGCTTGAATTGTGTAAAAGCTGATATTCAATCTCTGTTTAAAAGTTTCAAGCAATTCTGTTTATAAAAGAGTATTTTCAAATCTGCTGCATTAATTAATCTGTTGAAAGTTTGTTTTAATCTGTTGAAATAGCAGTTATAATCTGTTAAAAGTCCTTTCAACCCATTAATGCATTCTTGATCTTTAACGAGAAAATGTTTTAGTTGATACAACCATGTTTATATCGGTTAAAACGTTTTACAAACATTTTCTAAGTATAAAACAATCGATTGAATCGCGTATTAATCGATTGATTTGTTTAAAAACCTTCTTATAAAACTTTCCAAGTTATTTTAGGCTGATATAAAGTCGTTTCAATCGATTGAAAAAGCTGCACATATATTTTCAAGTCATTTTAATCGATTGAAAGTTTGTTTTAATCGATTGAAAAGATTTTCTAAGTTATTTTAATCGATTGAAATACGTTTTAATCGATTGAAACAGATCTGATCGGTCATAATTCAATTCGATCGATCATATCCAACTTCGATCGGTCATAATCTCATTCTGATCGATCATCCTGACATCAAAGTAATTTTAATCGATTGAAACGTGTTTTAATCGATTAAAATAGTTCGATCGCTCATATTTAAGATCTGATCGATTATAATGCATTCGACCTATTATATTCGAATTCTAATCGGTCATAAAGAGTTTTAATCGATTAAAAGGTTTTTGTATCAATTAAAATGCTTGTGAAAACACTTCTATAAACATTCTAAGTGTTTTAAACGTTTCTTTAAAAAACTATATCAGTTAAAACCATTGTTAAGAAGGTTCTTTGACAAAATGCTTTTGTTTGATTTGTTTAAAACTATTTTTGAGGCATTTTGCAAATTGAGTGAAGAAGCTTTATGCGGTGGAAAAGGTAAAGTGGTTTTACCTAAGCTTTACGTTAAGACACACTAAGTCTTCGACTCCATTCTTACGAGTGACTTGTTTGACTGCTGCAGAGTTGACCCTTGACTTTATCTTTGACTTCATCAAATCAATGAGATCTTTGCTAGGATCACTTTCACAACCAGCTTTGCTCTATTGTGATAACAACTCTGCTATTCAGATTGTCTCCAATCATGTTTTTTACGAATGCACCAAGCATATTGACATTGACTGTCATATTGTGCGTGAACAACTCAATAATGGTACTCTGAAGCTTCTACCAGTTTCCTCATCCATGCAAATTGCTGATATTCTAACCAAAGCTCTTCTCCCTTCGTTTGTATTCCAAGCTGGGAATGATAAATATCCATTCCCAGCTTGAGGGGGCTCTTATCCATAATTTGTTGCGTAGTCTGCTACGTAGTTTGTTATGCATGAAGTCCACCTTTACGTAGTATGTTATGTAGTTTGTTATACATGAGGTCCACCCCATTAGGTTATTTTAGCTTTTTTGTTTTCGTTGTATATATACATTTCTAATTCAATAATATAGAATGAGAAAAACTGTTTTGATCATTTTCTATATCTCCATGTATTATCTCACGATTTTATTTTTCCTTCATTATGGGTGCCAAGTTATTTGAGAAACACTAATTTGATTTGATTCGTATTTTATATTAAACTAAAACTAGACTAACTTTGTTTTTTTAAAGTGAAACAAATCGAATTGGGAACATTCGTACTCATTCAAAGGTGCAGTATCTAATGACATAAAGGGGACAATATTTGAACAAAATAAATAAATATACAATTAATTATGTAAAGGCTTAAATACTAGGTAGTTTCTTTAATATACCAATTTTTTAATCGTGATTTGTTTTATATTATCAAGTTATTATCATTAAAACGTGAAGAGGAATGGAAAAAACTTTATACTAAAAAAAAAAATCGTTGACCCAAACTAATGAAGAGATTTACATCACATAGAAATAAAGAATATTTTAAAAATTTCCACAACGGGTATTAGAACCCGAAATTCAGTAGTCGAATTTATACAATTGTGCTACTCCTGATTGTGTGATTGATTGATGCTTACATTAATTAAACTTCAATTTTTGCTTAATTACATTTAATTAATAATGTATAGATTATTGATAAAAGAGTAATGTATTAGTAATATTTATCACTTATTTCCAACTATACATTTAATGCTTTTTATAACACGTGTAACCTCCGTTAGATGAAGAAAACTCAAGGATAAAAAAAATAAAATAAAATTCCCAGAATAAAATAAAAGACATATGTCCCATTTTTTGGTCCCTCGACTTTATCTAATACGGCTATAAATTTTGTTGGTACAGTATTACTAATTATTTCCTTTGGGCCCAAGGGGTATTGGATTCATAGCAATTGATTCTATTAAAGCCCATAATATATTTTCATATAATCTGATGGGCTTAGATTTTGAAACAATATAAATAGTTTCCGTTAAAAGTGCATAATTATTAGGTTTTGGTGCTTTCCATCTGCATATTTCTTGTGTTATTCTTCAATTTTAGAGATTCACATGAATAATATTTCATCCATTTAATAGAATACAAATTACTAAATCAAAATTTTAAATTTGATTAGAAAACAACATAAATTGTATCTACGATACTGCATTTAAATTTTGTCCCTTTTCATTTTTATTTAAAAATTATGCTTTTGTTAGGAAACGAAACATAGTTTCATTTTCACAGCATTTTGCCCACTGTGAAACAGTCTGCAAATATGATCCAGGATTTCTGATAATGGTTTACATCCTCACTTGGGTGGCTCCTTTCTTAGCAAGCCCAATCATGGTTTGGATGATACCATAAGAAAGTGAAAAGAAAAAAAAAATAAAGACAAGTGATTTATAAACAATTTAATTATTTCTAAACATTTATTCAATAATTATTTTTAATAATAAAATAATAAACAAAATTATTATTATTATTATGATAAAATTAATAAAAAATGTATTGTTATTCCTTATATATATTTCCTTTTATAAAAAAGTGATTATATTTAAAAAGTAAAAAGAAAAAAAATAATATTGAAAAAAATAATTATACAAAAAATGTTAACATAATATGTATCATATATAATAGTGAAAACACATTTGTTAAAACGTTTGTTTCTATATTTTTTATAATTTATTTCTCTTAAACTATTATTTTAAAATTTATTTTATGTTATTTTTACTATTTAAATATATCATTTTTCTTTCTTATATTTTTATAAACTTTTAAATATATAAATGTTTCTTCTTTAACGGTTAATACCCTCTATATATATAGTTATATAAGTTGAAATAGGCGGTAAAACACATGATAATACTTTCTCCAGAATTAATTTCTTTTAAATTTTATTTTGTTTTTTCTCTCCACTTTGTAAATATATATTTTTTTTATTAATTAGATGTGATATTTTTTCTGTCTTATATTTGATTATTTGTTATATATATATTGAAAGAGATTGATTCCTTGATAAAGGAAGATATATATATAATGGAAAGGTATATATGAATGATATGATATTTATGTAGCAACATAGAAATCGGTGTTGTGTTTGCAGGGGTGGTTAGATGACAAAAATGTTTGAAGAAATAAGCTACAAAATTGCAGTGATTGGAATAGTGGTAGGAGGAAGGAGTTAAAAAATGGTTGTTAGCAAATTGAGGTAGCTAGCAAAGGCACATGTTTGTTTCCAAGTTAGACGGATGAATGGCTCCAATGGGAAGAAAAAGGGACATCGAAAGTCGCCTCTGGATCCCACTACAATGTGTCAAAGGGGCTCTAATTCTGCTATACCCTACCTGTGGGCAATCACTTCATTAGATGGTACACCTAATTAATCTATCTGTATATATATATATATATGCATGGAAACACTACGACCTCCTCAACTTCCTATCCAAAAGTACAGAGACTCCAAAAACTTTTTGTTTGCATAATTTTATTCGCTCTCCAATTATTCGTGGAAAAGTTATCTGTGACCATAAAAGCTAGCTGTATGGGAATTCAACAAGCATGACCCAGCCAGCAGTTTCCCTTTCTCCCTCTCCACCATATCATGCATGGGAAAACACAAAGCAAACCCCCCCAGGGCTTCAACTTTATGCTACTTTACAAAAGGTCAAAAAGTTCCAATTTCCCAAAAGCAATTCTTTATCAGACACCATTCATTCACATATTCATAAAGTAGCATTACAATCAATCCCTTTAATCACAATGACCATTACATTAAAAAGAACGACATTAAGATCAAGCTCAATTTTCACAACTTTTTATGCTCCACAATTCTGTACACACAAAAAACAAGCCAAGGTACAGAGTGAGATCATGCATAGTCAAAATGAATGCCTTTTACCCCCCCCATGGAATTTGAGGGAAATAAAAGGACAATATATTCCAAACATAGTATGGTGTTTTGTATTTTATGACAATTCACGATGTCATAATTTCAAATCAAAACCAAAATTCAAATAGCATTCCAGTAAGAGTGTTTGGCTACATGAGTTGCGTTGAAAATAATAAAGTGTACACATTTGCGTGCAAGTATCAATACATGAACAACAATGGTGACAAAGAAAAGTAGTGCTGTGTGAGCTTTGAGCACTGCGATTATGTCATTCGTGTTCCCCAATGCCCCTTGCTATGTGCAGACCCTTTTTGTCTTCTATTCTGAATCAATCTTATTCTGATGCTGTCGTCTCTTCCAAATCCCTGAGCTTATGTAGAAAACAAGGCAAAATAAAAAAATGTTAAACAAAAGAGACCCCAACAAAATTCCTTTGTTAGTAATTAAATAATCATTGATTCCCATCATTGCAAATTATCAAGCGTATAATAACAAATTAAAAGCTTACTCTCGGTAACACTGCAGTGATGCCTGCTGGGACAATGCACAGTTGCTCAAACCCCCACCTGCATATCTTTGCTTCCTAACTAAGCATTCACATTCTTTCGCCCAAAATGCGCAATTGTAACGTTTAAACTCGTGATCAACATTCATTATCCTTAATGAAAAAATTAATTACCTTATCCTTGAAGAACTGTAACTATTAATGATGGGAGTTTTGTTATGTTTTTCTTCGTCTCTGCCAACACCGAAACTAAAGCAATAGAAAAGGAAGCATCTTGTACATTGTTTCTTGGATTGTGCAGGAAATTAGGGTTTCAGGTATCAAATGAGATCGATAATAAAGATAGGGAAAAATTAAAGTAGTCCATCGAAAAACTTACAAGGTTCAGCAGCACCCACAAGAAAATACAGGCATACTTGTAAAAGTTGATTCCATTCTGTATCGTTAATGCTCAGATCTATTCATTTTTAATTACGAATTGATACGAAAACGAATGACAAAGCAAACAGAAAAAGTGTAGATCTGTGCGTGTGACATTACTGAACCCATCCATAGAAGGAAGGAAATGCTACCCACGATGACAAGAATAGATTCAAGGATCTATCAGTTTAATTTTCAACATAGATGAAACAAAAGCACATGAATGGTAAATGCTGAAGAGGCTTTCGTTGTTTCTTAGAAGAAAGTGAATTAAGAAACAAATTTATGACAACCAGAAGCACAAGAATCCAATAAAGAGGGCGGAGTCTACAAGGCTCTTGAGTCATATGCATGTTGGTGACACATGGCACATTTAATTAAATTAAGCCTCGATTTGACCACACGGTTTGACAATGGTGAAATGACTAATAGTAATAATACTAACAAAAGGGGATCGTCCACTTGCTTCGTCTTCTAAGACTGAAGAACCAGCTAAGTGATAGAGATTAGAGACAGAACATAGGCCAGGAAACCCTAAAGAGAGGGTGAGAGAGGAATTAGGTAGAGAGAGAAAGAACAAATTGAAAAGGGGGGAGGAGGATGGACTTGAAAAAGAGGAGAATGTCTAACTGAGTTCAAAGGTGGCCAGATCTGAGAAAACATGGCAGAGACAGACAGATCGGATACTGGAAAACATAATTGGGAGAAGATCTGGGGCTAATGATGATGAAGAAAAGTAGTTACACCCTGACAACAAAAACACCATCATAACTTGATCAGAGAAAAAGAAGGAAACGAAAAGGAGGTAATGATGAAAACCTTTTGCAAGTGAAAACCAGGTCAAAATGCTTCATCATTACACCAATCTGCAAACTTCCACCATCTTTAATTCATCCAAAAACCCAACCCCACGACTCAGATCTACCTATATTAAAGAAAAAAACAAAACTTTAACACTAATCCATAAATCCCAAAAAACATAGAGGAGGATACCAAGCAAACCTATAAAGCATTTCATCGGCAGATGCTACAACACATGTTATGGTCCTATGTTGCCACTGCTCGATCTCGAGGAAATAATATCTGTTGAGAAACACGAGTCTCTGAATAAATCCACATATTTCTAGCTCTCAGCCAGAAGATACCTTGGTTTTGGCCGGAAAATTAATTTGGAAGCATATAATTGGGGGGAATGAAGCCTGGTCCGACAACACTACACATTCCTTGAGCACAAGCATAACACTCTACAAAGAGAGGGATGCAAATACACAAAGATCAAGACGAAGGGTCCTCGAGCCAGACAACATTCCCCTCAAAAGACAAAGCTTCCCAAATGGGCCTTGTTCTTGAACAGGCTAAGAAAGAGAGGAAAGAAAGAGAGAGGGGGGCTTTGTTTTCATGGCTCCCTCACTACCACTACTCTCTTTTCACTCTGTGTCCCCCATGAGTCCCGGCTATCTTCAAGGGGGGTCTGAGAGAGACATACAGAGAGAGAAGATAGTGAGGTTGTGATGATGAATGGGTGAATGAGAATGATATGAGAAAGAAGAGAGGGGGTTTATAACAAGAGTAAAAATAAAGGAGGAGAAGAAATGCAACGTCAAAAAAGACAAAAACTTGGTGCAGGTAGACCCTACCAGCTGCCTTCTCACTTCCAGAAATGACCACGACCCCATGCACCCTTCTTAATTTCCAAAATTACTACTTTCTAATATTAATCACAAATATTTCTTTTTCAATTTTAATTATAATTTCCGCGTGATGAAGACCAATAAATGAATATCTAATTTTTTAAAATATATTATTACTATTTAATTATATTTGTAGTCTTTGTATTTTTTTTTACATTTTTTTTCATTCTTATATTTTAAAATTGATAAATTTAATAATTCATCTTTTCAAATGTCTTATTTTATTTTCAATTTTTTAAATATTATAAAATTAGTAAATAGAATTATTAAATTAAAAATTTAATAGTAAAAGTTTATGTAAAAGATGATTAAAAACAGAATAAATTTACATTTTTATGAAATTAAAGAACTAATTAATGAATTTTTAAGTATAGAGATACAAATTAAATTTAAAAAAAAAACATAATTGTGATAGAGGTATATTTATCATTTTTGGTAGATGAATTGTGAATGGTGGTGAAGTCATGGATATCGACCGTTGGATATGGCAGATGATGTGTTATGTTATGTTGTGTCCTGGTACAACCATTGACTGTACCTATAGTATAATAGTAGTACTACACTGCCCTTGCACAGAACCCAGACCGACCATTTGATTTTGTGAAATTGAGCGTGATGTGGATGATTGCGTCATCCAAAGGGGATCTACCTGCACCCTCACATCCTAGCTTTGCATTCAATTCAATGTTTTCAGATATAAACAAACTCAAATACTAATCACACACACACACACACATTGATTATGGACCGTAGGATTTTGGGAAAACCAAGGTGCCAATTCAGTCACTGGAGGAACATGCAATGCCAACTTTTAATAAAGTGATAGGAGTTATAAATTCTCTTTATTATGTCAATCAACGGTTAAATATATTCATAAATGTACCAACGTTAAAGTCATCATTTATGAATAATTATGGTGATACACATATGAAAAAAGATAAAATAAAACGGTGAATTTAACTAGAATTTATTAATGTTATTATTTTTATATTAAAGTATATTGTTATAATTTATTATTATAATTTTTTATCTAAAAAGATGCTGTCCTAATCTCATCATATTATTAGAATTTTTTTTATTTTGAATTTTTATTTATTTTTTGGTTTTTAATAAATTTTAGTAAATTAAAAAAAACATATATATATATATATATAGAATCAATTTTTATGTTTTTATTTTTATTTTTTTATATTTTTAGTTTTTAATAAATTTTAATAAATTAAAAAATAATATATATAAACTATCTCAACTTCTACATACCCTCGTAGTAAATAATAATAATAATAATAATAATAATAATAATACACTCGTGTTTTTAAACTATATTTAGAGTGATTTTTAATCAAATTGAGTGTAGAAACAGTTATATGAAAATTAAATGATGACAAACAAATAACTGAAATTATCATAAAGAAAAAACCAGAATTGTTGTTCTAAAAGACAACTTCAAGAACGCGGCTTCATTCAGTCAAGGTTTCACAATTACGTAAAAAGATGGTTTACTTTGTTTACTTCCACTTCCTTCTTTACTTTTAAACGGACAACATATATAAAATAAGTTTTTGTGAATGTTATTCTCATTTTTAAATTTAAATTAATATATTTTGTTGTAAATTTTCACTTTCATATTAGACATTAGTATTTGGAAAACCATCAAGATTAAACTCACTCTTGATTGAAAAAGAATAGAAGGTACTTATATTTTTATTATTTCTGTCCTTAAAACAGAGGACCAAATATTTTTCGAGAATTTGAATTATATAATATTTAGATATTAAAATCTAGCGAAGATACAAATACAGTATATTTTTAAATTTATTGACATTTATTTGACATCGTAAAATTTTCTACACTAATAATATATGAAATTAAAACAAGTAACATATAGGGATAATTAGGTATGTCCTGTTTTTATTTTCAAATTTGAACTCTAACGTAAGTGTTACGCAAGTATTTTTAATCATATATATATAAAGGTCATATATAATTAAATTAAAAATGAAGGTTATATGTTTATTAATTATTATTTCTCATATACATGAAACATGGCTAAAACACTACTGAGCGCGCATAGCATGGTATAAGTTATGTTTATTGGTAACAATTAACAGAAAGAAATATTCTCTTGAATATTTAAATTATTTATACAATAAATATTAAATGCTTTTGATAAAGTAATTATCTTTTGATGACTTTTTTTATTTCACCCCTGATTATGCAGAAATAAAGGAAATTCTGTTTAAAAGTGCTAAAAATTCATTGACGAAGACATTGTATATTAAATATTTGACTTAACGTCTATTTGTTTTTTATATGGAAACAGTGAGAAGTGAGGAAGGAGAAGTTTTTAGGTATGAATGTATTTAAGTATTAGTTTAGCGTGGGGAAGATAGACATAATGATGGTTGAAATAATGAAGTGAAGAGGAAAAAGGAGCAACAAGTGAGTCAGAGGAGTTGTTGAGTTAATAGATGACGATAATAGGAAACTCTATTTATTAATATTATTTTAATTTTTGGAAAAAACAACAAAATAAAATAAAAAATAGAAAAAATTTGTAGGGTCGTCCTCGGAGGACGTGTAGGTTTGAAGCCGGAGAGAAGCGAGAAAATCGAGGGAGTTGCGAACGAGAAGAGGGGTCCACTCGTTCGCATTTCCTTTTTACCCCTTCCCAATTCCTCGCCGACTTTTCCGTTTTCCTTCACCATATTTTTACTTTTTTTTAAATCCTAATTAATTATAAATACATAAAAGTATTTGTATAAATTATATAATTTCTAAATTTTAAATATTATTGTTTAAGCTGTTTTTACAGGTTAAATACATTTGTGTAATTTAAGAAAGTTTAGTGTATTAGACCCGCTATTATTTTATATTTTTATTACCAAATCAATTAATAACCTTAATTATATAAAAAAGTAAATTTATTTTCATGTTGATATTTTATCTTAAATTTATTGCACAATTTATTCAGGACATGTTCACGTGTATTCATTAGGCATAAAAGTTTATTAATCTCTCTCTTTTATTTCAAGTGTCTAATATTGTTCTGCTGTATATATTGTTTCCTTTTGACAAAGGTTTATTTGGGAAAATAATGATTAATCGAGCTTCTTACTTTTTGTTGGGGGCATAATTTACTTTTTCATAAATTTATTTACACAGTCATCTAAATTTTTCTTACTTTCTCATCTGAAAAGAAGAGATATAAATTTTTATTCACTTTTTCAGTGTAAGTCTAAAAACCTATTAAGTATCTAAAGCTTATATATTTTATCTATGCAATTTGACATGATTTATGTAATTTTGCATAACTCTTCTTTTCATAATTATTACCGGTTAACTAAAGATTGAAAATCCAATACATTTGTTAACTACCCAACCTTATAATCACAAGACAATACTAATTTTCGAATCTTTCAAATTTATTTATCACTTAATTTAAACAATAATATTGTAGCTATTTTGAGTAACAAACAAAACCTGTTTATTGTGTTTATTTATTATTCTACTAGCATGAAGAATATCTCAAAGTAGAGATGAGATCTCTACAGATTTAAGAGAGACATTAAATATATATGTTTTAAATTTTGAAATAATACTAATAATAATAAAAAAAGAGTTCTTCCTCACACTTAACACCCAGTACGATTTAAGAATATAAATTATTGAATTCTTTAAATTGAATGTTTTCTTTTAAAGAATAAACCACACTATATTAGTCAAAATACATTTATTTTAAGTCACTTTCAAACAAACATATTTAAGTTGATTTGGATAAAAGTAAACTTAAAATAATGATACACTACCTACTTTCGCACTGAGAGCCAACAATAGGACATTGTTTTAACAAAATCACAATTTTTAATTAGCTAATTTTGTACAGACATATTGACATATTTTTATGAACTAAAAAATATTAAACGCAAGTTCTCAATCCATATAAAAAAAAAAAAACAATAAAACATTACTTTCACTGGGAATCAAACAACGGGTACAGAAAAGCAAGTAGCTGAATAATTGTTTTTCTTTTATGAAATGAATAGGAAATAGACAGAGTTAAGTAAAGTGGTGCATCCCTGAAATTATTTTGATGAAGCAAGATGACGAAAGACATGAATTTGCTTGAATTAGTTAATAAAAAATGTATGTAAGTGAGGGAGTTTGGTCTGTGGTTTGATGATTCACATGCAAAGTCAACACAAAACAATGTCCTTTTCCAAGTCAAGCCATTCATAAAGTTGTGAGACGTTTGCTTCATCACATCTTCGTAGCTTGGTCGGCTATTTTACGTGTCACTGCTTTACTTTCTGTTTTCTTTTGCTTTACTTTCTTTCTCCCATGGCTGAAATTTGGAAATTTTAGCTCTTCCACCATTTTTCTTCTTGTTACTCCCAAAAAGCTCACAACAATGGTTTTTATACCCCTGCAAGTTGGAACTACACCTTCTAGTGGTAAATTGTATCACAAATTCAAAAAATAAAAATCTGTGGAACTGAGAATTTTGTTCAATTTTTGCATACTTTTTGCTAAAATTTTTATTTGTCTTCTAATTAGTTCACAATTACACCACGTGCTTCATAGATAAGTAGACAAGGATCTTGATCATAATGGAAGATGTCATTTAATTTAGTCATGGGACCGCCAAGCTTCTAATCAAAGTCAATGCAAATCATATGTGAATGATTTGGCAATAAAAAAGGCTTTAGTTAGACCTAACTCACTGTTACTCATTAAGTTCTACAAATTCGTAATGACATAATAATTATATTGAAACCAGTCACGTAAGTCGCTCATTAATTTTTTATTGTTAAGAGTTGGAAAATTTGAATTCAAATTATGTCCAGTTTCTATGCTTACGGGTAATATGGACAAAAACAAAAGTATTAAATTTGGAATATTGAGGTATATCGGAATCCAATGGAGTCTTTGCTGTAACCCTAATTCCAAATTAGTTAGTGAAATGAGTGAGGTATTGCATCTACTTTATACAAAGTAAGGTAGGAAAATGCATAGTAGTACCCCCACACCTCACCCACCCCCACCATCCAACAAGACAACAAGCAAGAAACCAAAACCATCGTGCATGCACTTATTGGTAGTATAAATATTGTCAGAAAAAGATTCTTAATTTTTATTAAGTCAATGTAATGTAAATTTCAGTTGGGTAATAATAAATTAGAGCTTCATTTTTATGAACATATATATAAAGTCCACACTGAGAGAGTTGAAAGCCCAAACATCGGAACACACGGTAACAAGTAAAAACCTTGTTGTGTTGTACAAGAATGTCACAAGAAGAAAAGAATGTAAGGTGGAAGTGAAGTAATAGTTAAAAGATACGATAATAGTGTAGATGTAGCAGTAGAAGTGTGGAAATAGGAATTGGATGTTTTGTTTGGTTGCGTTAGAATTAAGCGATTCCCAGGTTTTATCCATAAGGGGAGAGAGAGCCCGTAAGATGTGCTTCCCAAACAAAACGAGTGACCCTATTTGAAAATTTGATAATTCAGAAAAGAAAATGGTGTCTCTAATTTTGTGTGGAATGGTACACATCAGAGTGACAAACGGAGAGGACGATACTGGCTCCAGATTTCAACGCTTTTTACAGCCTTGAATATTGTGTTGTGTATCAGATTCAGATTCACACAGCGAAAGAAAGCGAAAGTGGGAAAGAAACAACACGTAAATGTCAAATCCCTGCATCTACAACCCAGCCTGTCCACTTTTTTTACATTAATAATTCATTTTTCTATTGCATGCCCAATTAAATATGACCAAACCATGTCATTGTTGAGGTGCTTATTTATTGGCATTTGGCACGACACATTTTTTAGTTTTTACTTTCCCCTTCCCAATTTTAAAACAATATCGTTTTCCATTGTCCTCAGATATTTGGTTCCTTTTTCACCCGTTTCTTTCAATTTCAAAAACCACCTCGGAATACATTCATTCTCATCCACATGCCTTGTTTTGTTCTTCACGTGCCTTGTAGGGTTCCTCTGTTTTGTAATTATTGACGTGGTTTAGTTGTTTTTGTTTGAAGAGAAATAAGTGATGAAGAGAGAGAGAGAGAAAGAGGAGTGGTTGTGTTGTGAAGGAAGAAAAAGGGTTTTGTTTTGAAGTCAATTTTTTTGTGTCCTTGGAGTGAGAGGAGAAAAGAGAGAGAGAGAGAGAGAGATAGCATGGCAGTCACTCTATTCTAAAATTCTAACAGTCTGCCAACTAAAAACAAACGTACAAAGCTTAAAAGCAAAGCTGGCTTACATGGGTACTGACCAGTGCCATTCGTGTCAGCTCTAATTTAATGAAAATATTATTTTTCCTTTTAAATTATTTTTAACATTCACAAAAAACTAATCATCATAGTTAACAAATAATGCAAAATTTACGTAAAAAGTATAAGCTTTACTATTTATGCACAGAGATAGATCGAGTGTATATGTGTAAGTTGGTTCAGCACACAATCCAAATAATATATTTACTTTTATATTGATTGTTAATCCATATAAAAAGTTATTTTTTTTTCTACGTTAATAATATCTATAAACCATAAAGCCAATATAAAATACTTTAAATAACCAACAGAAAACAATTCAATTTTTATTAGTGAATTTGAGAAATAAACATTATAGATTTTAGTCATTATAGAAGTAAAGGATACATAATTTTAAAGTTACTATGTGATCACTAAAATAGCCAATGAAGTTGAAAAAAAAATGTTTAATCAGAGATTATGATTTTTTTAAAATACACTGAAAAACAGGTCAAAATTTGACATAAAAAAATATTTTTATTTGTTTTATGACATCACGAGCAACCATTAAATTCTTTCATAATTGTTATTAGTCTTTCATCAACCCATCGCTCCCTTTAACTTGCTTACAATTTTAGTTACTAATTTCTGAAAAGTCACTGAGAACATCGACCCATCATCACCTCATCCATACATCCATAAACTATAAAAACAAATTTCTTTTAGTGTTAATCTTTATTTTTTTTTTCTCAGTTAACATTTTTTTTCCTTTTTATGTAACAACATGATGATGTAATAATAAAACTGGTTGTCCAATAACTTATCATATCGTTAAGAGTTTGAGGAAACACTGATAATGAATATATTAATAAACTACAGTTGTAATTTCTCATCTTTTTGTATCACCTGATGTAACATCAAACTTGTTAATGAATGGTTTGAAAACATAAGGATCAGACTTGTAAATAACATGACAATTTACTGGACAGCTAAACAGAGAAATGTTCAAAACTAAGAGTAATTATAAATTCTTTCTAATAATGGTGTTAGAGGTTTTTACAATTATAATGGGTTTTTAAGAAATTAAGCTTATTCATTATCCTTTATTCTACATAGATTATACATTAAACTTTACAAAACCCCCATAAAAAAGTTTTGGAATTTTTCTACAACTTTGTGTGTGAATAATCATAACATTAAGACCGGAAGAAACCTTGTGCAAACTACTTACATTTGTAATGGGTTTATCAGTATCTATATAAATTCATATCTATGTTGTGCACTTTCATGAAAAATTGGGTTCCTTCTTCATACCACAATTGAAGCCAAGCACCTTGTTTCAGTCCATGAAGATTGAGTACATTCAACAATCCTTTTCCCAAATATTCTTTACTGGGGTATATATTTGTGCAGCAAAATTTCAACCGTGTTAGAGCTGTAGTTAGTTATGAGAAAGAAATAATAAGATTTGATCATGCATGTATCAGTAGACATTTACTAGGACCATAATTTGCGGATCCTAGTCACTGATGTGTGTTAGTAAAAGTCATTGATGAATGATTTAATGGTAATAATAGATTTGCAAGTGGATGCGCAAATTTTTTCCATTGTGGTATTTCCAAAGCAGTGCCATTTAAAAGGAGGGTTAATGGTTATGTTTTCAATGTGAGGCAGCAGCACACACCACACAAGAAGTTATAGCATTTTAAAAGAAATTGGTCAAGGCTAACACATTTGTCAAAAATTGTCAAGAATGAGGAATTTCGAACGTGTAAAGAAACTAGAGAAGATTCATGTTTCTTTTCAGGCGTGCAGGTATTCAAACAGGGAAATTATAGATATGAATGCGCAGATCCTACTTTCTTTTCACACCTTCAAATTCAATTGAAGTTTTGTATCTTCTTCCCATAAAAGCAGAAGAGAGGACACAGAATTAACCCTTTCACCACCAATTAAACACTGTCCTTGACTGAATTGATTACTGTGATTTTACCTCCTGTGTTCCATCACACATTCTGCAGTGCTGCTCCCTAAGTCACAGTCACATTATTCAATACCTCAGTTTCTCACTATATCATATCCCTTCTCTTCCATCCTCTCCACCCCTCTCACTCTATGCAAACACACTCTAACCCTTTTTTCAACCTTTGTTTGGTTCATTATTTTGTTGAACAAAATACTGTGGTTGTTACCTCTCCCATGCACGGCACATTAATAGGCAGGCATGGAAATATGTCTAATCAGGTCAAAGCTTTGTCTTAAATGAGTCAAGTAGGTTACTATAAAGTTTGAGCCTACCATCTGAATTTCTGATTAACTTTGTTTTGCATCGGACATAACATGTTTCACATTAATTTGAGTATGATTTTTAGACTATTCGTATTCATTTCACAGTTTCAACTTTTGTAATGGCATCTAAATTTCAATATCCAATCTTTGAACCTATTAAAACGCGAATTCCAGATAGAACCATTCAACAGGAATAGATATTAACCAAAATAATTTAATAATATTAAAATTTTAAAATGACATAAGTTGAATATATTATAATACTTAGATCCAAGTTTCAATAATAAAAATAGTCATTTTTTATTTACAAGTTTGAATCTAGAATAAAAAAAGTAACATTAACTAGTATTGAATTAACCAATCAATGTCAATCTTGTAAGCATTATATATGATTCTTGAGGATTTTGGCTGCAGAGGATCTAAGTTCATTACCCGATCGGACGAATATTCAAGTTGAATATACTGGTTTGATCCAATTTTTAAAAAATATGTATAAACTGTATATCTATAATTTATGAATAGGATCTTTAAAACATTGTTAGTGTAACAAGACATTCTTTTATGAAAAAGAAAGTGCTTTTAGATCCTTTAAAATTTAGTCAAAAACAGTGGTTTTAATGCTTCTATGTTATTAAATGTAATGGATCTTGTCTAAGATCAAGTTAAAATGAAGCAATATGGAGTCAAACATGAAATTCATACTACTTCAGAAATACATAAAGAAACACTCTCACTTCTAAAATATAAACATTTAAGATAATTTTGAAAAAATATAAAAGACTTAAAATATATTTTACCCTTAACTTAAATACAAAGTTTCGGTTACTATGCTAGGGGTTTCTGAATTGTTTTGTGGGGAGAAAGACATAATATATATGTTGTACATAAGAGGGTACAGTTCATAAAATCGCAGAAGATAAAGTAGGAGTATTTTTTTCTGTCAGAATTTTGACTCAGATATCATGCAAAACACTTTTGCAGTATTCTGCTTTTACCATCAGTTTATATATGTTTCATAATACTCCTTTTCTAGTTGTCCTGAATGTCTCTTTTGATTTCATACAGATCATGAGAAGATATCCAAGTTAAGGAACATTTCTGAGAAGAACAAAAAAGGTCTCTAGTCCTTCATAACGTGAAATAATGTCATCAAAGAGTTGCATATGTGAAATAAACGATTTGCATTGTCAGCAATCACGTTCAAGATTTTTTGCAATCATGCCATGGTAGATAGTTGCTTGCACAATCAATGACATAATATGCATAGATATTCTTTCTGTTCGTTCACCACATGATATCATCCAATGCAATCCTGCAACATATAAAACATGAAAACAAAATTTGAAGGTATGTATTGTGGTTGACAATGAATTACACTAAATTTGTGTGACTAATTTCTTTTGTCCATATTCATATAATTGATCGAGAATGAATTGTACTAATTACTTTTCTCCATATCCATACAATTCTTATTCAACTTCACTTCACTTTCATCCAATGCCACTCCAACCAACATAGACAAGCAAAGTTAATATGTCGACCATTGTTTAGTTTAATTATGTCAGGAATATATTCTTATATACAATTTTTGCTTGGCCCTAATAATATATTGATTATGATGAGAAGTAGCGTGAAGATTAGTTTAGTTATGAAATATTACTCACTCCTGGATCTTTAAGGAGCCAGAGGAGACTTTCACACCTCCATTTTTTTTCTTAATATATATAATTTGATTTTTATAAACAAAAGAAATGGTTCTTCAATTTTGTCATGTTTTATATTTTTGGTATTCCTAAAAGTTTTTCACACCTGCAAAATATTTAGTAAAGCTCTGTGACGTATCTAAAGGTAATTTGATGCCAGATGGATCCTGAACTCATTTGTCTGTTGAAATTTTGAATCTCTCTACATGTTAGTGGAAATAAATATTTTCTTTCAATGAGTATTAAGTCAAATGGCGATTAAGCTTTTAAAAAAGTTTTATTTAGGAGATTCAATGAGATCAAGGGTTATTGGCAAGTATTTCAGTTGCAGATATTACAACAATAAGCAGGAAGAAAATTGCACCATGTATCAGTTTCAAGATCTTAACATGTATCAAATTTATGGATTTTGGACCAAGTTGATAAATTTCAGTGCAAATTACTGGATTTGTTGTCCCCCTAAGCAAACGATAATTAGTTGCACCAACAGAATTTGAATTATTTTCATAACTTAAAATGGCTTTAATTCATTCTTAAAGTTTTTTGGCTTCATTTCCTCAAATATTTTCCCAATATTTTTGCTGTCATTTTATTGCCTACTGCCAATACTTTTGTTTTCTATATCTATGAAAAGGATTTTCCTTAAATTTTTGAAACCTTGGAAAGCAACTCAGTTTTCTCTGTTTCAATCCTATTCTTCTTGCTCTTCCCAAGTATTGACAATTGTTTTTTTTTTTTATCTTTCTGCTAAGTAAATCTCCTATTGACTGTGCACAACTTTTATTTGTCTCTCTAGTGAAAGATTTTTATTAGTATGCAACCACGCATAGAGGAAAAGGACCTCATACCTGAAATAAACTATTTATAATTTGTTGTTTACCACCTTTTTCTATATGCATGGTTGATAAATGTCAGATTTTTATGTTTTTATCTTTAATTATTATTATTATTGTTGAGAATTCAAGTGTAAGTTTGAAGTCTCACGTTGGGTAGAAATGAGAATGTTGAATAACTTATAAGTAAAAAAAACTCATAACCTAATACCTTAAGGTTTTGGATTGAAGGTGGTGTCATATTGTTAAGTAGTGAAAGTTGATGTAATTATGCTCTTAATGGTTATGTAATCACTTTAATTATATTGATTTAAATCTATTTTTCTTCCAAT
The DNA here is from genome assembly GCA_963425845.1 of Sphenostylis stenocarpa. NCBI lineage: Eukaryota > Viridiplantae > Streptophyta > Magnoliopsida > Fabales > Fabaceae > Sphenostylis > Sphenostylis stenocarpa. The sequence continues at coordinate 60,816,192 of OY731401.1, read as the reverse complement.
GTAGGATGAATTGGTAGAATACCTTGATACAAGAGCAAATATCATAATTGTGAAGATAATTGAAGAAAAGTTGAAAGAAGGAGGAAGATTTTCTACTAGAAATTCGCTCGAGTGCTAGCTACATTCGCTTGAGCGAAAATACGTTAAAACTATTTGGAATTCTCTCTCTCAAGTGTCATCCATTCTTGTTTGAGCAAAAATACGACAAAACTCTTGAGTTTCTACTCGCTCGAGCGAACATTACTCGCTTGAGCTAAAGTTGATGATGTTTTCGCTCAAGCGAGTAAATGGTCGCTTGAACGAATGACGCGAGACCTAAATTCTTCTATAAATAAATAAGACACATTTTGATATGTAATTTTAGGTTTTTGGAGAAGAGGTGCGACGGCTATTCTGTTCTTCATCAATTCTTCAATTCTTCTCCATTTGGATGCTTGTAATGACCACCATGAGTAGCTAACTTCATTATCTTAGGATTGAGTGCACTTCCTTTGAACTCTTTTGTATTTTTGTGATATTTTGAGATATTAATATATGTTCTTGATATTGTTATTCTTATCCTTTGTGCCTTTGGACGTTTACTCTTGATGTTTGGGATATGATTGGAAAATATATCTTGAACCCTAGATCATGGTAAAAATATTTGTTACGTTAATTGTCAGGAATGAAATGAATGTATCAATTGCTTAACACCCTAAACTTAATGCTGAAAAATCTCTTAATTGTGTGAGGAATCAACATTTACTAGGTTTTCTTATGAATTTCATGTGTGAGGAATCAACATAAATGATTTGAGTAGGTGGCATCAACATTGATAGGTTAATTGATGTTCTTAATTGACTTAGTCATTATACAAAAGAGGGAAAATGAATGAAATCAATCCTAAGTTCTTTCATTTGATATTTTCTACAAATATTTTACAGTTTTTTGCCATTTATTGTCAACCTAAATCTTTATGAAAAACCAGTTTTGTTTCAATCTACTTAGTAAGCTTATGATTTGGAGTTTCCAGTGAAATCTTTTATCGAGGGATCAACTTTTATTTAATCAAAATACTATACTACGATTAATAATATTAGTGCGCTTGTCAATTATTCAACACATATTCTCTTATATGGTTGTCTTATGTCTCATTGGTGTGTTTCTCCTATGTGAATCCCCTTTCGAAAGTCCTAACAGTGGTATCAAAACCGATGATTCATCAGGAAAAAGATCACTATTGCCGATGGTTCGAAAGACCTAACACTTATTCTATGTAAATATTTAGATTTTAGTGTTAAAACTCTCATTAATCTCTAACTATTTATATTTTAAATTGTAAAGAGTTTATAGGTAAATTTATGCAAGTATGTTTCAACTGTAGAAAGAATTCAAGAAATTGCAACATGTCATGAAGAGTTAAAGTGTCTAATGATTTATGATCTGTTGATCGATTTTGAAAGAGAGAAAGAGTATTGTCCTCAATCCACTAAGCATATTTGAGGTAGAAAGGAACACTCTCAGGGTGAGTAAAAACATTAAGTGGATTCGCGGCATAGATATTACTTCTTAAAAGGGTAAAAACGCTAAGTAGATTTGAAAGCGGTGAACAAATCAAAGTACTTCATGCTGAAGAAACTCATTTTGCTGATCGAATTTCATATCGCTGAACGAATGAATGAAAATGTTGTGAGCTCCTTTGGGTTTAAATAGAAAGTTTGAAGAGAAAAAAAGAAGAAGGGACGAAAGGAAAGAAAAGAAGTGCGAAACCTTGAAAGCCAAACTCTGGGATTAGAACTTGGACAAATTAGAGCTTATTTTCTTGTATAATAGGATTTTTTTTTCCTTAGTATGTGTTGCTAGTTTCTCTTGGGTTGGATTAAATGTAACTTGTATTCTTGTGTAACTCTATTTTTGTATATATATATATATATATATATATATATATATATATATATGAATTTTTTTATAGTTATTGATTTGATTCTATTGTTAATGCTTGAATTTAGAGGAATCTAATATAATAATTTTAAAAATAAATCTGTATTTGAAAATGGTTTTTGTTTCTAACGTGGATCAAATCAAACCTTAAGCTTAAACTGTTGGGAACAAAGTTTAGATTATCGTTTGAAAAATGTTATGTGTTTAATGCAAGTTTCTTAATCAATTTTTCAAAGAATTGTTTGATTGCTTAGGACTCTTTGAACGCCAGTGTTATGGAATCAAAACTGAAATGTGAATTCATGTATATATAGATAATAGGTTACACTAAGCACTAGTGAAATCCAATTCAATAGTTGATTTCATGGTGTTTTTCCTATACCATAATTTCTTATGTTCATTAATCCATTTTTATACAAATATCTTATTATACAAGGTTTTAATTAGATGAAAACTGAGATAATGTGTGATGTATGTCATTTTACTCTATATTTTTTCATCTAAGAGCATTTTTTAAATTAATTATTTTCTTCATAAACCATGCATTTAATATGTTTTCATTAAAAACATAGCATAATTCAATTTTTCTTAATTTGTTGCATTTTGCATAATTTTAGTATAATAAATAATATATATGCATACATCCATAATACATATTTTTTTCTTTTGTAGGATAGGTAATTTGATATAGGTCAAATTGATGAAAAGAAAGGTCCAAATTGATATTCTCAAGTTTCATTCTTCTAGAAGTTCACGTTTACTTGTATAGCCCACTTGCAGTTACAAATGAAAATTTTGAATAAAGTAAATTAACTGGTGCGAAAATCCAATTTAGCTGAATTAAAGGCTAACAAAAATCAAGAATTAAATGCAAATTAATGTTGGATTACTCAAAATAGAAAAGAAGCAAATTATTTTCTCCAAATCAGTCTCAGAAATTTTTCTTCATACCAATCCAATTTTATAATTTTTTATTTGAAAAATATTTGATTTTTTTAATTAATTTTAGACTTAATTTCTCTTGTTCAATCCTTTGTAAATAGAGGTCTTATGACAACATGATCAAAATCTCCTGCTTTGGGATGAACGGTTAGTTAGTCTTGTCCCCGTTTTCTTTTCGTTCTCGGTTTTTAGTTAGGCGAGGTCATCTATCGCTATCTGCAGTTTCGATTTGTTTTCTTTGATTTAATTTGTAATTTTTATTAAATTTTTCAGTTTATATTATTCTATTTATTTATTCATTCAATACTCATTTTAATTTCTGCTATTGAATTGTTTAGAATTTTTATTTTATTCCAATACTACTTAATTTTTATTTTCAATTCATTTCATTTTCAATTATAATTCTCAATTTAGTTTTAGAATTATCATTTCCATAAATTTTAAATTTAATTAATGTACTAATTTATTTTAAAGTAATTTTTTATTTTGCACTTTTAATTAAAAGTACTTTATTTTAATTTTATAAATTTCAGTTATTTAAATTTTGCATCAATTTAATTTTAATTACTACACTGGTTTATTTTAAAGTAATTTTTTATTTTGCACTTTTAATTAAAAATATTTTATTTTAATTTTATAAATTTCAATTATTAAATTCTACTTCAATTTAATTTTAATTGTAATTAATATTTTATAACAATTCAATTTGAATTTTTATTATTCTACATTAATTTATTTTGTTTATTCTTTCATTCATCCTCTATTTATTGTTATTACTATTTTTAAAGAGAATAATATATAATAATGAGTATATTCCTATAATAATTATGTTCTTGTAAGATTTAACCTGAGTTAATTGTATTATATTAATTTAATAATTTATTTATTATTTTTATTAATATTTTATGCGATTTCAGCGTGATATCTGCCAAGTTCCTCAAAAATACTAACAATATTTTTACAACTGTACTAAACTTGACTTAGCTTACTTGCCCAGAAAAATACCATCTATACAATTGCCTTTGCGCTTCATTCTCAATATGCAGAACTAACTAGTAATTAACAATTTCCTTACTGGGAACACCTAGTTATGTTTGTAGCATTAGTTACTGTTTGTGTATAAAGAAGGCAGAGCAACGAAAAGTTGAGACAATATTCTTAAATTGTGTGTTTCATTTAAGGTACAAAGATACAGAGGTGACAAGCAAGTGATACATTGCAAAATGGACGAAACCACTAACCAATGGGTTTTAATTTTCTTTCTAATTATTTTGTATTGGTTTTACCGAATTTAACTTTCAGGCATTGAAATATTATTGACATGTATGGTTCAGGTTTAATTTCAGCATTAATGATAGCAGGTGAATTTCATTTCATTCATCTGTTTGGTTCATGGAGATGGCACATGCAGATCTAAAATTAAAATGAATGTCAACTTTTGTATTCATTGCAGAAGCATGCCTAGTTATTGATCACTGATCACTTTATCTCTCTTCTAGGTAATGCAAATACTTTCCTCATTAGTTGGCTACTTATTGACAATGCATATACTATTGTGGTATTCAAAATTCCCAAATTAGCAATAAATATTTGGTTTAGTTACATGAACTCTTCTACCTTCAACTATCTTGGTGGAGTATATTATACCTCAACCTTTTATCATATTGGTTTCACTTTATAAGATGTTAAAGAAAAGGAGATCATAGATTCTTGTGTGATATGAATTTAGTAAGCTGAATAACTTGATCAAACAGTTATAACTCCAGTAAAAATTAAAACCTGAGTTTAGTTGTGATATTTACTGAAAAATGTTTTCAAAAGCTTCGTTTGAGAAGGTTCTCAATGTAGTTCATAGAGATAAAATGATAAAGGAAGGCATGTCACTTTCAGAAGTTCATATGAACTTTTTTAGATGCTCGCTTTGTATTTTCAGTCGCATTGTTTGCACATGTTCTCTATTTATCTTATTTTCACTTTTTCGCTTTAAATTTTCTGACAAGACGGTGCATGTTTATTTTCTGTTTCATGCATGTGTGCATCCTTGTTTTTCTTAAGTTTTCTTTTCACATTACTCTTGATTGAATGAATTTCGAAGAGGTAGGTAAATGTGCAGGTCCTCATTGGATCTTTTAAATGAATCTAAATCCAATCAAATTGATTTGATTTTAAATACAGATCTAAATCTTAAACTTTAAACTTGGATTGATTTAATGGGATTAGTTTTTTTTAAATCTAGTTTAAATTGGATTCAAATTATTTAAATTTATGTTCATTTAATCCACTTAATTTAGGTAAAATTGAAATCAAAACTAAAACTATTGTATTTAATAAATTCAATTCACTTTTATTTAATTGAATTTTGTGATATTTGATTTACTAAAATTAAGATATTTGTTAAGATTAAATTATTATTTTTGAGAAGAAGACTTACCAATAACATAATGATTAGTGATAAGTGTTCTATAATTCTAAATGAATTTTTTTATTATATGTATTATTTTTTTATTTATTTACTCTTGTTTATCAATTTTTTCTCCTTTTTTTTATTCTTTGGTAATATGAGTATTATGGATAATCTTTAATTAATTGGTTTAATTGGGTTTTGAATACAAGCAAAGATAGGCTTTCATATTTTGGGGCTCATAACTGTGGGCCTGAAATAGTGTGACTTTTAATTGCATTACAATTGAGATGATTAAATGATGAGTGGGCTATCTTGCTCCTGCTTTTATTGTGGACTTTGTTTTCATCCTTTGTGACACTTGTGATATGCAGTCTTTGAAGAAGATGGAAAGTATCAGATCTTTTAGTACTTACAATGAACTTGTCACTCTTTTATGTTTCGGCTTGTACTGCAATTTAACATGGTATCTGTACTGTTTTTTTCGTTTCAGATATCATTTGACTTATTTCTTTTCCATACAATACATTTTACCAAATTGCAAATTGTTGGTAGATGAAAGAGTATTTACAGAACACTTTCCATTTTGTTCCAGTATCCCGATGCTTCTTTCAATTTTTCTCCCTTTCAACACGGTGATTTAGATAATATATATATATATATATATATATATATATATATATATATATATATATATATATTAATATTAACACATAAATAAAATTGTGGATATATTTTTGGTAGATCACATTTACTGGAAGAAGACAATATCAATAATACATTATGTAAGTCGCCTAATCAAATGATTTAACCAAAAATTTAAGGTAATGAGTCATGATTTTTTTTTCTTTATATTTTACAGAATTTTTTTATTCTTACTCATGAGACTTAGATTGTAAGGTTATTGATTTGTTTATTATACTACATAACTCGTTGTTAAGAAGATTTTTGATATAAAGATCACTCTTAAATTATTGGTTATCACATAAATCATCTCGATACCATTATTGGGTTTTTGAGAAAATTTTTTAGGAAGAGATAACATCAATAAAAAAATAAACACAGCTCATATAAATGATTGAGTTATAAATATTTTTTTCTTATATATTATTTAAATTTCTCTCTTTTATTGAAAGTACACTCGTACTTAAATCTTAAAAAAAAAAAATTGGAACAGAAGAAAGAATTCATTTGACACAAGATTGTGAGTTCAGATTTAATATAGGGTTTGGTTACGCAAAGTATGCATAGAGAGACGTTGGCATAAGTTGGGAGGGTTTATAAATTAAAAAAAAATAATAAAAAAGAAATACAGTAAAGTTTGTTCAATTTAATTTTATATTTTATATTTTTATAAATGGAAGGAAATGTTATAAAATATAACAAAGATTAATAGGGATTAATATAATAAATCAAATTAAGATTTAGTGTGTTATTGATAAGAGATATTATTTTATTTTTTTATTAATTATTTTTTCTAATATTCATATTATGCATTTATTTTATTTTATTTTAATTTAAAATAAAGAGCTTTAAGACTGAAAAAAAGAAGAAGTAAGATTATTATTCAAATTTTGTTAAAATTTGACTGAAACGGAGAACTGGGAGGAAATGGAATAAATTAAAGAATTGGGTACCCTTACTAAAGAGGTGTTCACTTGTCGGGCAAGACCAGTAAATTATTGCAACTTCTCATGTAACCCCGGGAAAGTGTATTTTATGACTAGTTGTTAAATGAAAGAGAAAGCTGCGAGTTGGACCTGTATGATATGTTGGCTTGTATTTTCAATTGTGTTTAAAAAGTTTAAGTTTAAATTAATCAACTTTATTTTATCTATTTTAATACAAGTGTCAAGCAATTTTTTAGGCAAGGAAAGAGAGGATAAGTATTCCCAATCTTTGAAAGAAAAAACAGTGTAGCATATTTATCGAGCCGCTAAATAAAATTACAATTTTTGTTTTATTCGTGAGCTCAAATTTTGATAGCTGATTTGTGGTGTAAGGTTAGTTGTTTTAATAGTTGAGATTATCAATTAATGTCAATGTCTGTAATTTAAGATATCAGTCTTATGTATTGATGCTTTATAGGTATTTATTTATGTATTTGATTTGATTATTTTATCATTATTTTTACTTTTTTTATTGTTATTCTTCCTACATTCTTACAAGTTTAAGAAGCTTATTTATATTGTATATTTTGATATTTTTTATTGTGTTGTTGTTTTCGTATCATGATTTATATTCTCAATTAGTATCTAATTTTTATATCGTAAACGTTGGATGTAACAACTGATATATTTGTAATTTTGTTTATTTTAATATTAATCTCTATATATTATTTATGAGTGTCATGCTTATTGGTGCATGTTTTTATCATTCATAATATTTTTATGAATCTAAGATTAAACTTCTTAGAGTATGATGCTAGACATAATGTGTCTATTCTGGGTCATCTTTGAACATAAATCAAATTGTTTATAAAAATTATTAAGGGATTAACTAATTTTCATTGATAATTTAGAATTTTGTTTCTAAATTAGAGAGTTAAATATAATGTAAATGCTTAAGTGTAGAGAATTCATTTATATTAATAGTTGTTTGTAACGATGTTCATGAAATCTGTTCATAAAATCCAACTTCGATAATAATTTTATTTATAATTTATAAATTTGTGCATTTAATTTTTTTACTTAATTTAATATAGATTAGAACTAAACTGTAAAACTATTTTAGCATAACTATCAGTTATAATTAGTAAATGTGCATACACTTTAATAAGCACAAACCTCTTACAAAATGATACTTAAACTTTTCAAAATTGCTGCATGATTTGATACACTTGCTAAAGAGATAATAGTCATATAAATTATTCCATATAGACTTAGTAGTATCTATGAATTTAAGAAAATGACTAATCTCGAAATATGTATAAGACAAGTGGAACATCCTCAAATGATGAGGGTATCTTCAAATCCATGTCCCAAGATTCAACTTTTACTACTCGAATATAATTATCAATAAAAACATATTTAAACATAAAAATATTAAAATAAAAAATATTTTATCAAATAATTTTTTTAATTTTTGAAAATTAAAAACTAGAAGTTATTTTAAAAAATAATAAACAAAGAAGTTCGTGTTTGTTTGTTTTTTTTTTTTTTTTAAGTTTGTTAAGTTATGCAAACCCTTTCTAGAGAGGTAGGTACGAGAGTCTGTCACTTCATATAATTGACATTTTAAACTGGTTTATTCATTTTAGATGGCATTGTTTAACAAAACCTATGTACTATACGGGTTAACCAGCAAACCACAATTTTTTTTTTTTCAATTAAAATACTTGGGTTCATTTTTTTCGAATGTGTTATCAAACATGTACATTTATCATTTTCTTTTCTCTCTGGTTTTTCTTTTTCTTTATGTTTTGTGACTTTCACTCAATCCACTAAAAAATTGGATAGATATTGATTTTTTTTTTCTTTATTTTTGTCCAAACGCGTGGACCGTAAATGGCAATAACACTTTTGAAACTGGTTCATATAACGTTCAATACTCTATCTTTGGCCATGGAAGACCCTGCATGAAAGGCTAATAATAAGTAAACAGTTCGATATTCGAAATTGTTTTCACATTTTCTCCTACAAAAAACACTAGAGATCCTTTAATTTCTAAGCATGAACGTATTACTTCAATGCCACTCTTCCACTACAGATTGGTCCTTTTCTCCATGCTTAGCCAAACGTTAAAAACTACAAAATAATAATGATATCAACACGTATCAAAGTGTAAAGTCTTTGTCTCGCACTATCTTAATCACAGTTTCAATTTCCGTCGTTCATGATGATAAACTTGATCCCAGAAAAACTCGAGGTTTTCAAACATTGTTGGCCACATATTGTGTTCCCAAGTCTTGACTAATGATTTTCCTTGTCCAAATGTGCAGGAACCAGACAGAGACCTGAACTTGTAGGAAATGTAAAAGCAATAGAGAGAGAATAAACGACAATAAGACATTCTTCTTATTTATACAATTTGGTTAATAGTTTTATGTCAGACATGTTTGTTTTCAAGGGTGTATAAAATGTCTTTACCTTATCGGAAGCAATGCAAGATGATAATCCATTTTAACCAACGAATAACATTGTCTACACCAAGTGTTTTTAGGTGTTTTTGCACAAACCATTAGATGGGGAAATTCAAAGAAAGGAAAAGAAATTTGAAAATCGCAGATCTAGAAGTTGCTAATTCAATGCTTCATGGACTTAATCTATCCAATATATTTCATAACCCGGTAGGTGAGGTGTTAATTTTTAGTTAAGATGTTAATTGAATGGATCAAGAGACCACCCTAATGTCAAAAAGATTTGAATTCAATATTTTTAAATTCCATTGTCATCACTTCTCATAATCTAAATAAACAACAAATAAACGGGTATTGGGATATATCTACACATTAATAGCTTTTTACTAATAAACTTACAAAGAAATAAAACAAATCACACTTTTATTAATTTTATTTATTATATAAATAATGAGTGGATTTATCTTATTCAAGTTGACTCAACAATATATATTTACATTGATTCACAAGATAGTTTTCTTAGTTAAAAAAAAAACTTACTTATAATTATAGTTATCAAACTTGCGAGTTAACGAATCAAATAATCGGATACAAGTTAATTCATGAGTTGACTCATTTTACATTAGACTCAGAGTCAAATTTTATAAATTTGATGGACTCTGAGTAAAATCATGAGTTAGAGATGAATAAGTAAATTTGAAGAAAAAGAAAAACTTGGATCTTTTTTTACTTTTCTCATTTTTTCTCACAAGTTCGAGATCTCGCTTATTGCTTATCGTCGGTGGTCTTCATCACGTGCTTGTCCTTGGTCGTGCAGTGGTCACATGACGCTCACTTAGATTGCACACGTTTCACTTGGGTCACGCATTAGTCGTGCAGTGATTGACCGATGGTCGCGTAACGTTTATCTGGATCGCATGATGGTCGCACAATGCTTACCGACCTCTAAGTTAGATTAAGAAATGAAAATATTTAAAAATTTTCAAATAGACGGGACTATTAAATTGAAGGATTGAAGAATTTGAAATTTTATGATTCTAAATAGATTGATAAATTTTATACATTTAAGAATTTTTTATTTATACTATTATATAAATTTATTTATTTATTATTATTTTAATAATAAATAATTAATATTATTATATTTATTATTAAATTGTTCTTTTCATGTGAGCTAAACTTTTAATAGTCTATGAGTTGAAATCTTAAGTATGTTAACTTTGTTATAATAAGAAATTCAAAAGATAAAATGAAAATGAAGACATCTTATTAAAAAAAAAAAAAGATTGAAAAACTTAGAAAACAGAAAGCATTTAATAATAGTTGGTTTGACTCATCTCACCGTGCAAATTGAGTGAGTCAAACTAAGACCAAGTATAAATGTTTATATACCAAGATGATTTGCACTCAGCGTAGATTTTTGAAACAGAAGTTGATATAAATTCGTAAATGAATTCTAACGTATTAGAAAATGATTAAAAAAAGACGATATTTTATCTTATTCAACGTGTGTTTATAATAAAGTTTAATCCAATTCAACTCACTTTAAAAAATTAAAAAAATGTTATGGATCGGGTTAATCCATGGAGCGAAGCATTTTCAATACGAAAGGCAACAAATTACGTGTCCTAAAGGAAGAACAGCCAAAAAAGATATCAAAACACGTGTACGGCAAGAACGGCGCTTCCCCGAATCAGAGTCTGAACAAGGTACGGTACTGGACGAGAGAGCGCCACGTGGCCAAAAAATCTCGATTTTGCTTTTAACGTACGCTCACGAAGAAGGTGCCACGTAGCCAGAGAGAAAGCCGAAACTCCAAAGGAAAAGACGACGTAACGGTGATACTATGTTTAAGTCGAGCGCATGTGTCGCGCTCCCATTGGCTGATGGGTGACAGAGTGACAGATTCGTGTCTCCTGGGAACTGATTTGATTGGACGTGAAATGTTTTTATTTAACAAAAAAAATGGGAACTTTGAATATTGATAATGAAATGAATGGGAATTTAATTTTTTGTCAAAAGGAAATATTCCAAGTGAAGAATGAAAGATGGGCACGTTGTGTTGTGACTGTAGATGACAATGACTCAACCTAACCCTATCGTACTCATTGTCACTGTCATTTCTCAGCTAAAGCCACTCCTTCATGGCTTCGGCTCTTTTTCTTCTTCAAGTTTTGGTGTCACATATTATATATAATACACGAGATGTTTCATTTTATATGAAACAATTCTATTCAAATTTTAATATTGTATATGTTCTCATGGGTAAACGTCAACTAAGTCTAATTTAACAAGTGCAAGAATGTCTAGCTTACCCCTACAATGTACTTTATGCCGTTGCTAACGTTTTTTTTTTTTTTTTTAAGTCTACTTGCATTTGTTTATGGATGAATTTTTTATTTTTAATTGTGTTTTGTGTTTGAGATTGAGAAATTGTATATTTTTCCTATTACTAGCTAATTTAAATAATTTGAATCTAAACTTCATTGGTTAAGCTTATCTAAACCTACATCTTATATGTATCTAGCAAAATTTTGTTGAACTATTATCACCGAGTTTAAATGAATATATAACCCTCTCCTGAATTAATTGATAAACACTTTCTTCTTTGGATAAGGTATTTTAAATTCTTGTGGTTGGATTGACAAATAAACTTGAGAGTGCAAAATGAAAAAAATTAAATAAAAAATAAAGTTGTTTGAAGGGAAAGAAAATAAAATATAATTTTTTTATAAAAATATAAAATTAAATTAATTGATTAAATTATTAGTTTATTAATTTTATTATATTTTAATATTATTTATTATATTAATTAAAAAAATTAATATTCAAAAACTTAGATATAATCTATTATATCTCTTTTAATATTATTTTACTTATGAGAAGAACAAATTTTCAACATCTTATTTTCCACACTTTTTTAAATCATTTTTTTCTTTCTTCACTTCGATCCAAACCATGTTAGTGAGAAAATATAAACAAAGCTATTCAAACATATATTTTTAATTATATATTAAACTATTTAAAATTAATTTTCACTATGACCTTTTTCCATTGTAAAGCAATTAATATAAATTTAATAATGTTATGATAAAGAATATATTAATGAAAAAAGTCATGAGTAAAATTATTTAATATTTTTAATTAAATATGATATTAAATTTTGTTGTACGATTATATCATAATTACTAAATTTCTTTTCATATTGATAAATTACTCACAAATAAAAGAGTTAAGATTTTTTTAGATAAAAAGGTTTTAATATGCGGGAGTTAAATAATTCATCATATATTTGGGTTTAGTTAGATTAAAAAATAAAAAACTATTAGACTTCGTTCGGTAATAGGAAAAAAAAGTGGACGGAAAAAAACAAAAGAAAGAGAAATGAAATAGAGTAAAAAATATATTTAAAAGAAAAGTGATATAAAAGTGAATAAGAATTATTATTTAATTAAAATTTAATATTTATAAAATTATTAATAATTTATATAATTATTTTTAAATTATTAAAATATTTATTAATATAATTTTATAAAATAGCATTTCTCCTACACTTTTCCCCCTTTTTCAGTAGAAAATAAATACATCCATAACATTAAAACGTGACATCTCTTTCTTTTGTCACTTAGTTGTCTAATATGATCACTTAATTTTCTTATACATAAATTTGAATTAGATTAATAATGGGTTGAAGCATAATTTTTTTAATAAATTAATTTATGTATAAATTATCTATCATATATATAAATATGAATCCACGAAAAAAAAACTTTAAAAAATCATCTATCTAACTAATTCATTTTAATAATTTAAAAAACTAGATACACATTCAGTTTGTTGAGATTTGTTTCTTAAAAGAAATATCATCATGAATTAAGAGATAAAAGTAACTTGTTAAGTTAAGGAAAGATTTTGAATATATCACAACATTACCAAATAAAAAATTACAATAACTGAAAAATATAATTATTTTATATGTTTTGCCGATTTTTTTTTTTTAAGAACTTCAGATTAATTTTAATGTCTTAACCATGTGTTAGTGGCAAATCGAGAAAAGCGATCGAAAATGAAGGAAAGAAATGTGACTCGATAAGATAAACAAAAATTCATTCGATGTCTAATTAGAAGTACGTAGCATATAGCATCGAGAAGCACAATCGAGAATCGAGTGAATGATAACCAAATGCCTGTTGTCGAATAAAAACTAAGTCATACGAGACCAAGGTTAAAAAGGAATCGTAAGCAATTTGAAGTTCTCGAAAAATACAAAATCGAGAGTAAAGAAAGCCAATGTGGACATCGAGACTTTGGCCAAATCGTGAAAGGAAGTAAGTCAAATGCACGTATAAGAGAGCGGTTTCGAAACCATGGAAGAAAGTCGAAGATCGTGAGAACGTGGGAAACCGTAGAAGATAAACTGCCGTATGCACGTAGAACGTGGTAGCAGTCTTGTTAACTGCTCCTGGAAAGCTTGAACGATGCCCTATAAATAGAGCAAAGAAGGACAGAACGGGGGGAGAGGGAAATTGGCAGAGAATAGAATCAGTAGTGAAAAGTCTACCGGAGAAATGACGAACACCATGAAGCTTCTGGCAATCTGGATTTCCTTGCTCACTGAGTACATTTACCGCTTTCTGTATTTTCCTTGGTAATTTATTTTGATGCAACTTAAATTCAGCAGTTTTATATTTCTGTATTTTCGATTCCTTGTCATTTCAATTTAATGAAAGTTTAAGTTTCTGCATTTAAGTTTCCCTGTTATTTAACATTCTGCAAATCTCGATTTCCTGTCATTTACTTTTCTTGCAATCTCGATTTCTTGTCATTTATATTTACGCTGTTTTCGATTTCTTGTCATTTACAATTAATGCAAATTTGGGGTTTTCGCACTTTACATTTCCTAGCAATTTAATATTCTGTTTCTCGATTCGATACTTTTACTGCTTTCGGTATTTTAAATATAAAATACTAAAAAATAGCATTTTGATAGGCTGTAACCCTGTCCGACTCTCATACACGTCTTCGATTGAAAGTCAAATTGCTAGCCTAAATAAAAAGAACTTACGTGGTAGAATTTTGGTTAGGACCTTTAGAATTGAAATCGATCAAAATTCCACCAGAAACAAATTGGCGCGCCAGGTAGGGGGTTCTTGTGTTGAGAAACACAAAATTGGTTAGTTCGAGAGTGTATGAGATTAAGGAGTGGGAGAGTCATGAGTCAGAGTTCATCAAGTAACCAGAGTAACACTGAGGGATTAAATGGGTCACACCCATCAAATACTGGGGGGCAAAGTCATAATGGGAATACACCTGTAGTATCGACAACTGTAAGTATGTCGATACCCGTGAGTAATGAACAAAATTCAGGCACTTTAGCAAATACCCAAGCAGGATCTAGGACGGTGGCACTAAACAGTATGCCAACTATGGGAAACCCTATAACAACAAATGCTGGACCGTATATGAGTATAAGACCACCTGGGTTTTCACTTAATAATGTGAGTGGGGCTGGAACTTCTTCAACACATAGGAATTCGAGATATAACTTAGGAATGCCCCAAACACTAGGTATGCCGCAGAATTTTGGAATCCCTCCGAATTTAGGGACATCTCAAAACTTAGTAATCCCCCAGAATTCAGGGAGTGGACAGAATGTAGGCACACAATAGATACCTCCAAATCTAGATCATAGGGAAAACTTAGATCATGGGAGATATGTATTCGATAGAGACTATCATCGATCTAATTTTGATTCTATCGAAAACATGGGTACCGGAATATCTAGTAATTCATTAGGGGTACTTAGACAACAAATGGATGAGAGTAATTTTGAAATGGTGAATATGTTATCACAGCAGTTGACCACAGTCTTAAATCCATTAGTGCAAAACACTACCGCTAGTTTTGAGATATTAGCAGACCAAATGTCACGAATCGGGGATGCATTGGTTGTACCTCGACAAACGAGGATAGAAAATCATGCTAATCAGAATACTAATATTAATCCCCCATATCTATTGAGGAGAAATAGAAACAATGATCAACATCAGCATATGGGAAATGAGTACCAACATGTGAGGAAGGACATTTATGGGAATTTGAACGAAGGATTTCAAAATATACACAATCAGAATAACATGATAGGACAGATGATGAATTTACAAGGGATGGAATTAAGACCACCCAATCAGACATATTTTGTATCTCCCTTTCCGAATGCGATTCTCGAGACAGAATTGCCTCGAGGATATAAAGTACCCAAATTCACTAAATTTGCTGGAGAAGTTGGTGAATCGACTATCGAGCATGTGGCTCGATATCAGATCGAATGTGGGAATTTAGCGATGAGTGAAGAATTAAAAATGAAATATTTTCCTAGTTCTTTGACTAAGAATGCTTTTACTTGGTTCACGTCATTGCCACCCAATTCGATATATAATTGGCTGCAATTGGAAAGAAATTTTCATGAGCAATTCTTTAGAGGAGAAACTCAAGTAAGTCTCATCGACCTGATGAATATAAAAAGATACAATCATGAAAGCATAGATGATTATTTGAACCGATTTAGACAAATGAAATCGAGATGCTTTACTCAAATTCCTGAATATGAATTAGTCAGAATGACCTCTGCAGGCTTAGAATTCTCGATTAGGAAAAAATTAGTCAATTTACCATTGAATGACATGGCTCAATTAGCCGATAAAGTGAGAAGAGTGGAACAAATAGAGTATGAGAAACAAAGGTATAAGAAATATGAGAAACCTTTGAAAAAGGAAAGAATAGCATACATAAATGATGTATATGAGACAAATAACATGACGAGAAAATGATATTGAAGAAACTGTCGATGAGAAAGTAAACATAGCGAGAACTCAAAGTAGGGGCTCCATATACACGTAAATTGCTACAAAAGAATGAAGTAAAAGATAAGATGGCAAATCGAACATATACTTTTGATGTAACAAAAGCGAGACAAAATCTTTGATATTCTATTGAAAGACAAACAGATTAAGTTGAGTGATGATCATAAAGCGCCTACGCGAGAACAAAGGAATGGTCGAAAATATTGCAAATTTCATAATGTTTATGGACATCTGGACTAACAATTGTATACATTTCAGGAACACAATCCAAGATGCGATCGACCAAGGAAAGTTGAGGTTCGAAGAAATGACAATGAGAGTTGACACGAGTCCATTCGAGGCTCAAGTAGGATACCTCGAATCCCAAACGGGCATTACTGATGATGTCCGATTGACAAATTCGGCCTTTATAGGCATGGTAGATGTCACTGAAGACATCGATCCCAAGCATGTTAGGATGGATGTATCTGAGGAAGACATGAAATTTGACCTGAGTGAATTCGAGAAAGAGTTCGAAAAGGAGATTTACCCTCGATCAAGAGATTCTCTCATTGAATTTTTGAATAGAAAGAAAGAAAAAGACGAAGATGCATCATTATGCCCACGTTGCAGTGCGGTGTTCGATAAATCGGCTGCCAAAGCTTTCAGAACAGAACAGATGAAGAAGATCGAGAACCAAAATAAAAGAAAAAATGACAAAGTAGATCAAACGGTCCGACCAACGATCGAAGAAAGTCAGCAGAAATCCGTTGGTTCTGGTGTTAGCGGAAATCAAAGGCAATGGGTTAGAAGAGAGATGTATCCTTCTCGAGGAGGAAGAGGAAGACTTCAAAGCAATGATGTCTTCGAGAGACTGTCATACGATGAAGGATCGAACTCTGGATTCCCAACACTCCCAAGGAGATTTCGAGGAAGGCCTTGGAGAAGAGGAGGAAGGATCCCTTACTGGAATAATTATAGAAACTTTGAAGGGAATGTTGTACCGATGGAGAGTCAATACGCAAGAGAATATTTCGACGATAAGAATGAAGGCAACTGGGATGAACATCAAATCGGAGTAATATCAATACTACCCGCAGAGTATGTCAATGAATACAAAGAATATCAAGAACAAAGTGATGCTGAGCGAGAAGATGACTTCTATTCAGAAAGCATAAGGCCAAAGGTAATATGGGTTACACAAGCATCATGTGAAGTTCCCCACAGAGATGCTGCTTTTATTGATCCTCCATCTGAAGAAATGAGGTTCCACCTGAAACCCTTATTATTGAATATTGAGATACAAGGACAGATGGTAAATAGAGTCCTTGTCGATGGTGGAGCAGCGGTAAACATACTGCCAATTAATATGCTAAAGAAATTTGGCATTGAACTGAAAGACTTAGTCAAGCATAATATTATGATATCCGATTTCAGCGGAAAAACATCAAGTTCAGAAGGCATGATTGTCTTGGATGTGAAAGTGGGCACTTACTCGAGGCCTACTGTGTTCGTTGTGGTCCAGTCACATGCAAATTTCAATGCACTACTTGGAAGAGAGTGGATTCATGGAGTAGGGGTCATTCCATCTATGGCTCATCAGAAATTATTCATGTGGAATCAAGATGGACATCTCGAAGTAATCCTAGGGGATCAGCACGAATTTGTAACATTCGTCTCTCAGGCGGGTCGGGCACTGCAGAATCTGGCGCTTGCTCAACCATTCACCTTCGAAACAGTCGAAGATTTTAATTCAAAGTTGCATGAGGAGCGTTTCCTAGAGATGAATGAAAAGAAAGGATTCGTCATGATCAAAGAGGGGGTCAACCTCGAAGTGGCCGGTGAAGATGAATAGAGAATACGAAGAGTTCTTGGCTCGATTGGGAAAATATGAACATGGAAAGAAGAGCCAAGAAAGTAGTAGTAGTAGTAAAATAGGGATAAATAAGTCGATTCACTCGACCGTAGTTGCGAATAATAGCGATCAAGTTATACTTGATTGTATTTATGATTATTCTCCTTTAGGTTTTGAAAAATCCATTACATCAAGTCACAAGAAAGTCGAGGCTCAGGATCCACTAGAAGAAATTAACTTGGGGAGTGTAGAGGACCAGAAGCCTACGTATATCAGCAAATACCTCGAAGAAGAATTAAATAAAGATATGATTTCCTTGTTAAGAGAATATAAGGACTGATTCGCTTGGGAATACGAAGAAATGCCTGGATTGGATCGAAGTCTTGTCGAGCATAGATTACCCATCATCGAAGGAAGAAAGCCAGTAAAATAAGCACCGAGAAGATTTGCACCCGAGGTGATGAGTAAAATCAAGGAAGAGGTCGAAAGACTCTTGAAAGCAAGATTCATCAGAACTGCCAGGTATGTCGATTGGATTTCTAATATTGTACCTGTTATTAAAAAGAATGGTAAAATGAGAGTGTGTATTGATTATCGAGATTTGAATTTAGCCACTCCTAAAGATGAATATCCTATGCCAATAGCTGATATGTTGATAGATGCAGTAGCTGGTAATGAAATGTTAAGTCTTTTAGATGGTTATTCAGGATATAATCAAATATTTGTGTCTGAAAATGATATAGCTAAAACAGTTTTTCGATGCCCGGGGGCATTAGGTACTTATGAATGGGTAGTAATGCCATTTGGATTAAAAAATGCTGGTGCAACATATCAGAGAGCAATGAACCTAATTTTTCATGATTTGATCAATGATTTTATGCAAGTTTACATAGATGATATTGCTGTTGCATCGAAAGTAAAGCATCAACATTTAAGCAATTTGAGAAAAGCTTTCGAGAGAATGAGAAAGTATGGATTAAAAATGAATCCCTTGAAATGTGCCTTCGGAGTATCTGCTGGTGAATTTTTAGGATTTATAGTGCATGGAAAAGGTATTGAGATTGATAAAAATAAAGCAAAAGCTATAATCGATACTTACGCTCCAAAAACTAAGAGGCAATTGCGAGTCATTTTTGGGAAAAATAAATTATTTGAGGCGATTTATCTTTAACCTGGCTGGCAAAACTTATGTTTTTTCGTCTTTGTTAAAGTTGAAAAAAGAAGCAGAGTTTAAGTGGAAGGAGGAACATCAAGAAGTCTTCGAGCAAATCAAAATGATGCTGACCAATCCTTCGATTATGATTCCAGTAAAGAGAAACAAGTCATTGAAGCTATATGTGTTAGCATCAGATCGAACAATAGCCAGTTTATTAGCACAAGAAGATGAGAATGGTGTAGAATGTGCTGTGTATTATCTAAGTAGAATTTTGAATGATGCTGAAACTCGATATAGTGATATCGAAAAATTAGGATTATGCTTGTATTTCTCTTGTACAAAACTCAAGTATGTAATGAAGCCTCATGATGTAATGGTTTATTCCAGAAATAATATTTTGAAGTTTCTTTTGTCGAAACCGATTATGCATAATAGAATAGGAAAATGGGTGTTAGCTTTGACAGAATTCTCATTATCATTCGAATCTTTAAAATCGATAAAAGGTCAAATAATCGCCGATTTCATGGCTGAGCATACAGTTGATTCTACTGATAATTTATTTATTGAAATAAGTAAATGGATAATGTATTTCGATGGTTCAAGTACATCGGATAAATCTGGGGTAGGAATTCTTATTATTTCTCCAAACAATATCCCGACTAAGTTATCATTTGAGGTTCAACCCATCTGTTCGAATAATGAAGCCGAATATGAAGCTTTGATAGCAGGCCTCGAGGCCTTAATTAAGTTAAAAGCTCGACATGTAATTATTAGAGGTGATTCACAATTAGTGATCAAACAAGTGCGAAAAGAGTATAAATGCATCAATACCAACTTGATCAGATATTTGGAAAGAGTGATGACTTTAAGTAGAATGTTCGATGACATAACATTCGAGTATATTCCTCGAGAATTCAATCAAGAAGCCAACGACTTAGCGCAAATTGCTTCGAAGTATAAGATATCCCCGGAAAAGTTACAAGAAATAATTCAAATCAAAGAAAAATTGCCTCAAGAAAGTGAGATTTTGTACATTAGCGATTTGGATGATCAAGATTGGAGAAAATCGATTATAGATTATTTACAGAATCCCAATGGAAAAACTGACAAGAAAGTTAAATATCGAGCAGTGAAATATGTTTTTTTAAATGATGAACTATATAAAAGAGGAATCGATGAAGTATTACTTAGATGCTTAGGGAGTGATGATGCTTACCTAGCAATGACTGAAATACATAATGGAATATGTGGGGCCCATATGGTAGGTCAGAAGATGAAATGGACATTAACTCGACAAGGTTATTACTGGCCTTCGATTTTAAAGGATTGTATCGAGTATGCTAAGTCCTGTGAAGAATGTCAAAAGTTTAGTCCTATACAACAGGTACCCGCTAGTGAATTGCACTCGATCATTAAACCTTGGCCTTTTAGAGGTTGAGCTATAGACTTAATCGAAAAATTTTTCCCACAATCATCGAAAGGACATAGGTATATAATCGTCGCTGTTGATTATTTTTCAAAATGGGTAGAAGCAATACCATTAAAGGACGTTGATCAGCAGGATGTAATTGATTTTATTGAAGAATACATCGTTTATCGATTTGAGATCCCTCAGTCTATCACTACAGATAGAGGGACAGTGTTTACTGGTAGAAAGATAGTTAAATACGCTGAATCGAGAAATATTCAATTATTAACGTCAACTCCATACTATGCTCAGGCTAATGGGCAAGTCGAAGCAATTAACAAAGTAATTATTGGGTTAATCAAAAAACATGTTGGGAATAAACCAAAAACATGGCACGAAAAGTTATTGCAAATTTTATGGGCTTATCGAAATTCACCTAAAGATTCCTTACAGAATACCCCATACAAGTTGGTATATGGACACGATGGAGTTTTGCCTATTGAAATAAATATTGAGTCAAATCGAATACAGAAACAGAATGGTTTACCCAGTTGTGATTATTGGAGTTTGATGTATGATGAATTAAACGAACTCGATGAAATAAGATTACAATCATTGAATAGTATGATTTTACAAAAGAATCAAATTGCTCGAGTTTACAATAAAAAAGTTCGAAAGAAGACGTTTAATGAAGGTGACTTAGTATGGAAAATAATTTTGCCGATGGACAAGAAATGTAAAAATTATGGGAAATGGTCACCGAATTGGGAAGGACCTTTCGAAGTTAGCAAAGTGTTATCGGGTAATGCTTATTCAATTATCGATTGGTATAACAAAGATAAAGTGCTGTCGATAAATGGAAAGTACTTAAAGATATATAAGCCTCGAATAAGAGAAACAAACATTCAATATTGATTAAATCAGAGTAATGTTTACAAATATTGAGTTTTCAAATTCTCAAAGGTTATTAACAGTTGCGTCCAAGTCGATGCAATTGAAACCTCTTCAGTGGCTAGTTTATGTTTTTGCTCCATGCTTTGACCCAAAGATAACGCCACCTCCTTCGCAGAAGAGTTGATCCTGTCCAGTTTTGACGCTAGGAACTCCTTCTGCGATTCCAGCTGTAGTAGCCTCTTCTTCAATTCTCCGATTTCGGTCTCGACTGAAGTCATCTCTTTCAGTGTCTCCTCTCGATCGAGCTTCTGAGCCTTCAATAAATTCGACTTCTCGATCTGGAAAGAAGAGACGTCAGATAACTTAGTCGTTATCGACTGCTTCTTCTTCCTTGCAGCGTAGGCCTGGTTGAACAGATCGGTGGCCGCTGCAACTTCTTCATCAAAACCTCTTGGAAGAACCCCTTCAGGGAAAGTCTCAATTGAGGTCAAAATCTCTTTGAAGAGTCGTTTCTTTTCGAAAGACTCTACCAAAGCCTCCAGAGGGGAAGAGTAAAAGAAAGCCCTGAAGCGATGCTTTAGCTGATATGCTCCTTCAGTCGAGACAGCAGGTGGTTGAGGAGAGTGGCTTGAGGAAGTGGCGCCGCTCGATACCAGAATATCGAGGATCGAGAAAGGATCTTCCTCGATAGCAGCTCGATACTCTGGCACATTGCTGGAAGTGGGCTCTGTCAGCATGGGCACTGTTGGCGAGATCGGCTCGACCACAGACATCGAGAATGGGTGGGAACCCATTTGCTCCGTAGTGGTGGGAGATGGAGAATCCTGAACGTGGACGATAGGGATATTTACTGCAAAGAAAATAAATCAGGTGAGTTGAAAACTTATAAAAAGCAAATCGAACTGTAAAAATTGAATAGTGAAGAAAAAAGGAAAAATACCAGGGGGAGGTAGAGCAAGTGGTGTCGAGGCATGGGGAGGACTTTGTATAGCCTCAGATTGCTATAAATCGAAACAGAGAATTAGAAAAGGAAATATGTACAAGTCAAAAGATACATAGAAATGTTTAAAAGTTGTACCTCGAGAACAGGTGTTGGGGAGGGAGGTACAAAATCGACGTTGGTCGATAAGGTCGCCGATGGACGATCTTGGAAATGTCGAATTTCAAATTCATGTTATAAACTTCATTAAAATCAATATATAAATTTTTTTTTTTATGCAGAAAAGACGACTTACATGACTCGAATGAGTAGTGGGGGTGGTTTTGCCCGTGGAAGGGATTGTGTTGGAGTCCGTCGACAATGGATCAAGAGGTGGTTGGACGGATCGAGGACTCCTTGACTTTCGTTTCTGTAGATCAAAAATCGAAAAGAAATAGGTATAAGAATTCTAGGTGTACCAACCAAAAACAGAAATGAATGAGGAATAGTAAAAGATCGAAAAGAACCTTCGATTTCTTCGAAGATGTAGAGATGGTGGTCGATTGTTTGCGCTTTCGGACTAAAGCCGAGGGGTCCGACTCATCGGAGGACTCCCAGTCCTTTTCTTTTTCCTTCTCTTGCGCCTTTTCGAAAATGACTACCTTAGTAGATTTTGAAACTATCAAGAAATGAAGATAGTTAGTTTCTAACATACAGAATTAAAAAATATGAAAAGACAGTAAAGCCTCACCAAAAGGTGATGGAGTCAAAATTTTGACTCGATCAATATGTACTAGCCAAGGAGGCAGGAGGTCTTCGGGGAGGTTAAGGTAAGGAAAGTAAAACAATTTCGATACAGAAATGTCTTTGTTTTTGGGTTTTGGGCGAAGTGTTTCTTTAAGGGTTCTCAATTCTTGAACCCATTTGGGATGAGTTAAAGGTTTGGCGAGTCCAAAAGGTGTTGTAGGAAAATTGGGAAGGCGATCGGGACAATACATTTCAAAAGGGGTTTTTCCTAAGGGATTAATTATTTTGCGGTTCGATCTATTGGTATCTGTTTTATGGGATAAGGAAATGACAGCGTCATAAAAGGTCGATTCTAGTTTTAGTGGGGTATAACATATTTGATAAAAATTATCGAATCGAGATATTTGGAGACAGTGGAAGTGTGTACCTTTCTTCGCTTTCGACTTGTCCTGCAACACAAGAGAAGGATGAGCAGTCAGTTTCTGTCGAACTTCATCAAAAGCAGCATGACTACTCGAGAACCAACCGGCCCACCATTGAGAAAAACCCACAGTAGACAAATAATTTGACTCGAAAGCATAGGGGTAAAATTGCATCGGGGTTTTTGGTAAAAGCTTGACGAGCTCCCGACTAATCGTGGATTCTGTTAGTTTGGACCTTGGAGAAATATCGAGGGGGAAGAAAGGCAAGAACTGGCTCAGACCAAACTGCCTCGAAAAGAGCTGGGGGTAGTAAGTTATAAACTTAAAATCTTTAGCCTGAAAACCCGATACCAATACATCATGGGTCAAATAATTGCTCCATACATCGATCAATTCCGATTGCAACCCAGGAGTCGAGGCAGGGAACCTTGACTTAAACCAAATTGGTCCCTTGAGTTGGTCACTTATTTGTCCAGTAGTAAAGGGAGCCAAAGTCGAATCGAAAGTAAACCTTGTCAACAAAAAATTAAGATATCTACAATAGGCTGCTTCATCAGGCTTTTGGTGAGGATGACGAGAAGATAATCGAGCACCTTCTATAGTCACACTTGGGGGAATGGTGGAAGATGGGGGAAGGATGCTCTCAAAAATAGAGTTTAACCATAACTGTACAAACCAAATGGGGCCAGAAAAATTTCCCGACGCTTTAGGAGTGCTCAAAATTTCGACAGCCTCGTCGAAAGCGGTATATACATGGGCTAATAAAAGCTTAGCTAAACATATCCTAGGCTGGCCTACGTGTAGGAGATATGCAAGGTCAAACAGATGAGAGGAGATTTGGATGGATCGGGGGCAAAAAACATGGGTACATAGCCAATATACCAAAAATGCTATGTGTTCTTCGTCAGTCACAGCCATTGAATCGTCATCGACGAAGTGCTTCTCAAGAAAATGTCCGTAGGCCTTCGATTCCCAATTGATTTTAGAGCTCAAAGAACTACTCGAAGGACATGCACCCTTAAAATACTTTTCCCCTATAGGCTTCAACCCAGTAATAGCCGCGATTTCGAAAAGGGTGGGCGAAAGACGACCGCAGGGTAATTCCAAAGCGTGTAAGTCCTTATTCCACAAATGAACAGTGGACAGAATCATGGCCATATCCAAATAAGACAAGTCACATCGGGACAGGTGCAAAAAATCGAAAATTCCCACGCTTCTCCAGTGGTTCCCGAACTTAGCTTTAACCCTATCGAACCATCTAATATACAAGGGTTTTTTGGAAGGAGGGCCTGTCCTATACACCTTAGAGGTAAGATTAAAAAAATCAACCCTAACTTCAGGTTGGTGTACAAGAGTCGAACTAGTTGAGAGGTTGAGGGGAGTGAAAATTCCATCTATAGGACGAAGAGGACCCCCGAAAGCAAAATTAACACCCTCAGCAGTATAAGGAATAAGTACATGTGTCTTAGCAATTTTGCGGGAAGCCTCCTCCATCAAAGGGACTGGAGCGAACCTCTGGTTGTTGATCTCTAGCAGGTTAGAAGGCAATGAGGAAAGGGGTGGAGCGGAAAAGTCAGAAGATTTTGACGAGGTAGCCATTTCAGTAAACTTAAGAGAATAGAAAGAGAGAGGTTAACGGAGGAGGTAGCAAAGATGAAGACAAGAACTCAAGGAAGACGATGGAGGTGCAGGCAGAGGGTAAAAGTTCGCGTAAAAACCAGAATAAAGACCAAGGGAGAGGTTAAAGGGAAAATCGCCTAGGGAGTTGGAAACGACGGAGGTGAAAGGTAATTAATGTAGCTTGTACTGAAAGGCAGCAGACTGACGAGACGGCGACGTAAAGCAAAAACGAAACCTAAAACCCTTTTTACCCTAGAACCCCAAAAACCCTAAACCCTAAGTTCTGTGGGTCTCCAAACACTAAGGCGGGAATATTGAAAGAATATAAACAAACTATTCATATTCTTCCAAGGGGGCATTTTGTTAGTGGCAAATCGAGAAAAGCGATCGAAAATGAAGGAAAGAAATGTGACTCGATAAGATAAACAAAAATTCATTCGATGTCTAATTAGAAGTACGTAGCATATAGCATCGAGAAGCACAATCGAGAATCGAGTGAATGATAACCAAATGCCTGTTGTCGAATAAAAACTAAGTCATACGAGACCAAGGTTAAAAAGGAATCGTAAGCAATTTGCAGTTCTCGAAAAATACAAAATCGAGAGTAAAGAAAGCCAATGTGGACATCGAGACTTTGGCCAAATCGTGAAAGGAAGTAAGTCAAATGCACGTATAAGAGAGCGGTTTCGAAACCATGGAAGAAAGTCGAAGATCGTGAGAACGTGGGAAACCGTAGAAGATAAACTGCCGTATGCACGTAGAACGTGGTAGCAGTCTTGTTAACTGCTCCTGGAAAGCTTGAACGATGCCCTATAAATAGAGCAAAGAAGGACAGAACGGGGGGAGAGGGAAATTGGCAGAGAACAGAATCAGTAGTGAAAAGTCTACCGGAGAAACGACGAACACCATGAAGCTTCTGGCAATCTGGATTTCCTTGCTCACTGAGTACATTTACCGCTTTCTGTATTTTCCTTGGTAATTTATTTTGATGCAACTTAAATTCAGCAGTTTTATATTTCTGTATTTTCGATTCCTTGTCATTTCAATTCAATGAAAGTTTAAGTTTTTGCATTTAAGTTTCCCTGTTATTTAACATTCTGCAAATCTCGATTTCCTGTCATTTACTTTTCTTGCAATCTCGATTTCTTGTCATTTATATTTACGCTGTTTTCGATTTCTTGTCATTTACAATTAATGCAAATTTGGGGTTTTCGCACTTTACATTTCCTAGCAATTTAATATTCTGTTTCTCGATTCGATACTTTTACTATTTTCGGTATTTTAAATATAAAATACTAAAAAATAACATTTTGATAGGTTGTAACCCGTCAGACTCTCATACACGTCTTCGATTGAAAGTCAAATTGCTAGCCTAAATAAAAAGAATTTACGTGGTAGAATTTTGGTTAGGACCTTTAGAATTGAAATCGATCAAAATTCCACCAGAAACACCATGCAATTATCTTCATGTGAAAGTCCTAATTTCCTACTCAGATTTGGTGCATGTTTGAGCAATCATTTTTAACTCACGTGTTTCGATTTTTATTTTTTTTTGTCAAATTGTTAAAAGACGCAAAAGCTACAATCGAAAGTAGCTTTTAAATAGACGCGGATCCAATTTTTGTCTAAAACATGTTTTTAGTGGTATCAAATTGCTTCCCAAGTATAACTTTAATCTTTTGCCACCAAACATAATCTTTTGTTGTTATATCAAACAGGATGTTTTAAGAGCTTTACAGGACAAGTCATTTTTAAAACATGTGTATTTTTTTTTTTTTGAAGTTTTTAAGATTGAATTCATGACTAATTTCACCAAATGTAAGCAAACGTGATTATGTTAAAAGTTTAAATGTGAATTTAAATCTGACGATAAAATTAAAATAGTTGAATAATTAATAAAATAAAAAAAATCATAATTTAATATATTTTAATGTTTTAAATTGAAAATGATTTTATATTGTATAATTAGTTTATGTTTTATTTATGAGAATTTTTTTATTTTTAGTCTTCCTTAAAAATAATTACTATTGGTATTAAAGTAGATGGTTCTTATAATAACATGGTGTTATACATTTATTTATATTACCCATTAAAAATTCCTGAAAACTTTAAATTTTAATCCAATAAATCTTAAAGATTAACATACATTCACCAATCCCATAATATATTATTTTTCAATCGCTTTTTTTAGTTCATGATTTACAAACTAGATCGAATTGTGGTGCTTTTGAATCAAGTGAACAAAAAAAAACCTACACATGATTCATGCTAATTGCAGAGGCTTCTCTTCAGTGATGAAATAATATTGACTAAACGTATAGACGCAGAAGATTTCTTAAAGAAATACTAATATTCTAAGATATAGTAAAGAAAAACGGTATCAATAATAATAATAATTTAATCAACAAGGTAGCGCAGTAATTATTAAACTAACATAAATAAAATTTTAATGAAGAACGTGATTCATAACCGACACAACTCTGTAGGACAAAACATTGAAGTTAAAAGAATGATGACAGTGATAACGACCAAATGAGTATGAAATACTGCATTCTCACTAGCATAAATCATTGAAATCGTGATTAAATAAACCATAAATAATGAAGAGTCCGCTATAATGTGATCACAGAATAAGATATAGGATTATATAAGTTATAGTTGAAGCACTAAGCAAAAGCAAGCCACACAAGCCAAGCCAACAAAGATGGCTTGGAACCAAAAGTAGTGCACAAAGTTTATCTCAAAAGTTAGAGATAAAAAAAACATATAAGCATAAACGTCACTGAGATAGGAAAATAGGTAATATTCACAAGGTACAGGTGGAGGAACATTGTATGTTAAGGTGTCAACAGGAACAATGAGTTTTGGATATAAAGCCAGCAACTGGGGACTTCACTCTGACCACCATGATAGGAACTCCAATAAGCAAAAGCCAATTGATACGTGCATATCACAAAACACACACACACTCTCTCAAAAAATCCCCTATCACCTAACTCACCTATCCTCAACTCGAGGCCCTTTAGTCTCAGCAAGCAGCAAGTGAGAGTGGTATACAACATGGAATATACTTATTCAGCAGAGGCTGCAGAGGCAGAAACTTACACCAGTAGCAGCACCACCCCATCATGTGCCATGAGATCAAAGAAGAAAAACAACAACACAAGAAGGTTCAGTGATGATCAAATCAAATCATTGGAAACCATGTTTGAGACAGAGTCAAGGCTTGAGCCTAGAAAGAAGTTGCAGTTGGCAAGAGAGCTTGGATTGCAGCCAAGACAGGTTGCTATATGGTTTCAGAACAAGAGAGCTAGGTGGAAGTCAAAGCAACTAGAGAGAGACTATGGTATACTCCAATCCAATTACAACAGTTTGGCCTCACGTTTTGAAGCTCTTAAGAAGGAAAAACAAACATTACTAATTCAGGTACTTTGTCCAATACAAATTAATATATTCTGTAGAAATGAGTAGGGTAAATACTAGGATTAAACTTAGATAAACTCCATAAGTGTTTTTTGTATTGTTCTTCAATTAGAATTAAAGTTTTACTTCATTAATTGGTATATGGATATGCAGATTCTTGAAGTGAAACTTCAGTTCTAACTTTTGTCCAAGATACAATTCTTTTTCTATCCATTTTATGCTATAAGGTAATCGTTTTGGTATATCTATTGTCAACAGCTGCAGAAGCTGAATCATCTAATGCAGAAGCCGTTGGAGCCAGGTCAGAGTCTCATACAAGTTGAAGCAGCAAACAGCATGGACAGTGAATCAGAAAATGGAGGCACCATGAAATGTGAGCATGAGGGAAAGCCAAGCCCATCAATGGAAAGATCAGAACATGTACATGGTGTTCTGTCTGATGATGACGCTAGCATAAAGGTGGAAAATTTTGGCCTAGAAGATGAACATGATCTCTTGAACTTTGTTGAGCATGCTGATGGCTCCATGACTTCACCGGAAGATTGGAGTGCTTTCGAATCCAATGATCTCTTAGGCCAAACAACCAGTGATTACCAATGGTGGGATTTCTGGTCCTGAATGAAACAGAACAACAAAAATTTTGTGGAGGAATGTATGCGTATTAGTGCTTCATGTTTGGTTCCATGTTTTTGCATGCAAATTTTCACATTAACCAAGCAGCTAGTTATAGCTTCCACATTTTTTAGCAAAATTGGCTTATTTTTTCTCTCTTTGGAACAAGTTTCCAGACACACCTTAATTAATAAGCAAAGAAACATCATGAAACACGACCTTAGATAAGAGCAGAGCAAAACAAGTTTCTCATATCAGGCTACGCGATACCATGAATTCCATAAACTTCTATGTAAAACAAAATTGTTCAAACACTTCAAGAAGGAAAAAGATCTTAATTATTAATAACTAATTCACAGAGATACATGCCAGATCCATGTAATTTATGAAGCTGTATGTTTCGTTTTCTAATGGCCATTGAAACATAAAAGTTCACACTAACTGCTATCCAACTTCAACGGCCAAGAGGTGCCCCACTCCACATTATTTTGGTGTGGTGTGGTGTGGACACAAACTATTAAATAAAAAATTGAATTAATGAAAAGCAACTACCACAATCAGGGTATTTATTGCATATGAAAATTGATGACCAAATTGAAGGCAAATGGCTATTCCAAAAATTAAATAATATTCAAAGGAAGACCTAGACGACTATTCAATTATATGCAAATATAAATTTGATTCGGCATGTGAAATAGCAATAAGTTCTTCAATGTTCATCATTTGAGATTTGCACTGTTACTGAAACCTAGCAAAAAGAGGCTTCTGAAGAGGGAAATGATTATATCAAACTAGGAAATCCTCTAAACACTATCAGAGCATAAACCGGGTTAAAAAATAGTTTATACACTTGTTCAAAAATATATATTACGCATGTAATAACAATTTTCTGTAACACTTTTTCTTTAGCCATATCCATCATTCCAAGTACTTTTTCACGTTATCTTCTCCCTTCTTTTCTTATTTCTCTCCTTACTGAGCACTATCTTCGCAGAAAAAATTACACAAAAGACAATTTTATAGAGAAAAGTGTGAATTAAAAGTAAAAAATGGAGTACAAGAAAATTAGTTGGATTCAGAAAAGTTAAAAAAGTTCTATCCATACTTTTTCTTTTCTTTTTTCTTGGTATTTTTTTAAATAAAAGAGAATAAAGACCTACTACCAGGACTGTTTCTAAATGATTCAATGTTTCTGCTTTTCTAAATTTCTTGTTATGCGCAAACCGGAATGTTTTAGCTCCTAAAACCAAACATGCCCTTTCTGGTTAATTCTAACGTGTATCTTTAAGATAGTGTTTGCATGCATCTCTTACGAAATAATCTAAATAAATATATATAAATATTATATTTCAATATGTTTTAACTTAAAATTTCATTCGATTATATGCAAATATAAATTACATTTGAATAAGTCAAAATTAAATAAAAATAACAAAAGTAATATATTGAAAAATTATAATTGTCTAAATCTAAGTAAATAATATTTTTTAAAATACAATATTTAAATGAATTTCTAGAATTATTTTACAATATTTAAATGTATTTAAATAAATACAATATTTAAAAAAGTAAGAATATATATAACACTTCTTGTAATATATAAAAAAAACTTAAAAATTACACTAGTCTTATTTATATAAAATGATAAATATTTATTTAATTAAATTACACACCTATACTTTTTATTATTTGAATTTAAAATACTTCATTTTATTTATCATGTCACACAAACTCACAAAGTTAATACTTAAAAAAAACAAAAACAAAAACTATCAAAAATTAAAAATTGTAAAAATTTCAGCAGAACTAAAACTAAGATTTTACTCACAAAAAAATAAAATACATTTAAACTTAAAATGATTTATTTTCTCAAATATAACAGTTATATATAAACATGAAATTATTAATAAAACATATATATAAAGGTACATAATAGAAGAGTACAAACATGAAGTGTTGAAGATATGTTTTTAAAATATTTGAATATTGTTAATTTTTTTTTAAGTCAATGGTTGTAAATTTTGTAATATTATATATATTTTTATAAGCAAACCTTTTTTGAAAAACAGAATACAAGACATACTCTAAGGCGACTATGATTAATAAAAGAACATTAAATATTGTTTGTCTTGATCTTACATTATATTCACAATCTAATCTTTATCAAATTCAAAATATAGATGGGTAAGATAGAAACATAATTTTTTTAAAAAACCCTAAGTTATTAAAACCATTATATTTAGACTTTTAATAAAGGAAAAGGAATAAGAGAGACTATTATAGTAATGAAAAAATAAGTGAAATTTGAAAAAAAAAAAGAATTATATTTTATAAATATAATCAAAATAGACCATGTGACTGTATGAAAAGAAATAAAAAAATAACATATATTTTTCTATATGGAGGAAACTAAAACGAATGTAATGGCTAAATATATTATTCAGTAATACGTCACATCATACGCCAGCCATACACGAAGCCTTATTTTATTTTATGTGTCATTTTTAAATGTTTTTCTCAAGTAATAAATATAAATCAATTTAATAAAAGTATTGTCCCGTTCCCTACGCACAACACCAGTTCAACAAAAAAAAAAAATTCTTAGCTTAACTACATATTTCATGTTTTATAAGAGCTTTGGACCATGTAAAGTGTAAAAAAACAAATGTATGCATGTGTTTTATATATTGTAATTAATCATATAAAAAAATTTATCCTCCATTCAGAATAAGACTTATCCTTGGTGCATCTAAAGAATCTTAATCCTAACAACAACAATCCTAAATTCTGCTTTTATTTTTAGAAATTGGTATGGGTTTATTTTATATCTAGAGTAACATTATCAAAATTTAAATTTTGAACTATTTGTTTTTTTTTTAACTTTTTTTTCATCAATGATTTTCATATTTACTTTGATTTTCTTATAATTTTACCACGGGATAATATATATATATATATATATATATATATATATATATATATATAAAAATAAAATAAAGTGAACAATTTATCTTATTATTTATTTCAAACCTATTTTATCACCTGTATATATAATTTGTTCTCCTATAAATATAAATATATAATTATTGTAATTTAAAATAACACAACAATATTATATAAAATAAATTATTAATTTAAAATAAACATATCAAATTAAAATTTGTTACAAAATAACAATTATATATAATTCGTATATATATTAATACTATACAAATTTATTTTAAAGTTAATTTTACGTCACATAAACATTGACATTAAATTAGTCTCAAAGATTTAATACTTATCATACTACAACTCAATTGAGTGTTGAATACTATAATACTCTGAACGATTAAGATAAATTTTAATATTTATATATTACTAATGCATACATACAATATATAATCACTATTAACTCTCTTAACTTGATTTTTTTATTTATATGATTTCAATAATAATAGAGTTGGAATAATCTCTTATTCAATCCCCAATTTAATATTTATGCACACTATATCACACGTATAAAATATATTTAATAACATTATCTAATTAAATTTTGATATTTAACTTAACATTCTAAATGTAAAATACATAACAATTAATTTCATTCAATTAAAGAGACATATTTTAAAGTCCATAAAGATATAAGAAAATATTTTTATTTAACTTTAGTTATTTTTAATAAAAATGGTCAAGTAAAAATTGAAAGCTTTAAGCGGATTTCAAATCGGTTAAACAAATTTTAAATGATTAAGCGATATACACTTCCAATGCTCGTTCCAACGTTAAGTTAAATTTTCACAAAATTGAATTATAGTCACTATAATATTAAGCATAATTTAAGCGTTTTTAATACTATCTTAAATCCTTAGATGAATTCATCATAGTAACAAATTGCATAATACGTTGTATACTTTATTTTGAAAACTTTAAATCATATTGAATTCAAACACTATCATCTAAATTAAAAAAGCAACTCACCAAACTATCATCACTTTTAATCTCACAAAATCATTATTAACTCACGTTCAAACTCAAATAATTAATACACAATAAATGTAAAAAATCACAATTCAATTTCTCCCAACTTAAGCAATGTGATCAATCATTTTCACCGTCCATATCTTATAACCTATAATATTATGAAAATTAAATAATAATTAGTTTCCTTTACCTTAATTATAATATATCCAAGCTAGAAAATTATCAAAACTTATAAATTCTTAAGAAGTAAGCTATTCACCAAAAAATCCTAATTTATCAAATTTAATATACCATAATATTTTTAAATTAGTCAAAACTATATGCAGCCCACATGTAAATGTAAATGTTATAAAAATGGACAAAAGAAACTTAATCTATTAAAATTTTTTATAAGAGAGAATTCTTCCACTTGACTTCAAAAACATTATAACATTAAATCTAAAAAAAATATAAGAGTAAAAATGAAAAATCTAGAACAAAATTTAAAAAGATTATAATTTTGAAAAAATAAAATTTAAATAATTAAATATTTTTATTTATAACTTTTTTTCCTTTTTAACCTAACTAGTTAAAATTTGATATATGTTTCCTCTTTATATCATTTCTTCTCTTAAAATGACTTACAACAAAATTAATCTTTGATAGATAAATATATAATATTATTTGAATGAATCATAATTTTTTTATTTTTTTTCTTGTATACATACAACTAATTTTGTCTAAACTCTAATAAATATATTATTTTATAATCGTCTTTTAATTATTAATTATAAATCTAAACGAAAACCTCAGTTTCCTAAAACCAATTTCTTACATTTCTATTATTAAATAAGAAAAATACGAACATATTATTTTCCATTGATTAAATTAATTAAAAATCACAAAATCTGATAGGTCTCACAACGTATTTAGTTGTTGCTTTCAGTAAATTTTAATTAATAAAAGAGTGCGTTTCTAACACTCTTTATTAAATAATATTTTTTCCCACCATTAATACCAACAATTTTGTAATTTAAGCTAGAAGTGACGTTAGAGTGTACATAATATATAAAGACTCAAAGTTCTTATCAGGTTCATTTTAACTTAAATTATGGAAAATAAATAATTGTAAAAAACGTCAGTCAAAATTATTATAAAATATTAATTTTCTAAAATAAACTGAATTAAACATAACTTACCTGTCAAGAAAGAGTAGGAATCAACAGTAGTTCCCCAAAATAATGCAATATATGGACAAAAAATAACTAAATTTTGGCATCAGGGGGGTTCCTGGAAGTTTTATAATCCAAATTTTTCTTCTTTAAAAAGAGATTATGAAGTGGATGGGATAACCATTCCTTCTATTGAACAATGAACTGGGTGATGAAGATTGATTATTTTTTTATTATAAGTCTCCTTCAACTTAAGAGAAGTATACCTGTGATATATATAAATAAATAAAAATGGTAGGGTCTGAATAATAAACAAAAGACATCATGTGAAGAAATATAAGATTAAAAACAACACTGCTATTTAGTGGAAATAACAGAAACACAGAATGCATGAATATAACACTTGAAAACCCTTTGCAATTGCATGTAACAAGAGTAAAAGAATCTGTTTGCACGATATGATCACACATTCATAACAATAGTGCTATTTTGTTCACTTCAATAACAATATACTCTTTACTTTTTACATTTTATGGACATGACAAAATGAAGTTTTTATTTGTTCTGTGAAAAGCAGAATAGAATGACATGCTATGAAAAGGTTAATAAGAAAAATCTTGCATTTCTCTTGTCAATGTCAACATCGAAGAGAATAACCCTTCTCTCTCTGTCACATGGTTGACTGCGTTTAGGGGTTTTAAATGTTCCACACCACGTGGATGAGCAACACTCTATTAGCCCCATACAAAGTAGATAGAATAATATATAAATGTTGACATCAAGTTATAACTTGATGCCTTTTGTTTTTGACATAAAAAAACTGGTGTGTTTAACCGCTGTACTATCTCCAAGATTTTTCAATTCCTGTTATAGTTTATGGATCCTGTAAAGATCCTTAAGATTTTAGTCAATGGGGATAAATAATCACATTATGTTGATGTCTTTTTTTCTTATTTAGTTAACTGGTGAAGGTATCTGCAATTGGGTGTGATATCAGTTAGAAAATGCTGATAATTAACTTGTGGAAAGTTATTCTGTCATCTTCTCATGCAGTGAAGAGAATGTTTATATTCCATGACATTGTTATCTACTGTATGTCTCAACATTTTTAGCAAGCACATGAATCCTTAATAGTTTGTTTGATAGAAATTTTCCATAAAGTAATTTATTTTTATAGAGAATTTAAAATATTTTATAAAATATTTTAATTGGATAAAAAAATTAAAAAAATTTAAAATTATAGAAGTAATTTAATTACTAAAAAAAACTATATATTACTCTTTAAGAGTTAAAATTTAGAGTATTCCTTAATTGGGATATTATGTTGATTTTTTTAAACATTGTTAAGTAGTACAAGTAAAAATATTATTGGCTAGATGATCTGTAAATTCAATTTACAAGAATTGAATAATTTATAAATGAAAAACATTATAATTGTATTCATCTTTCGGGTTAAAGATAATTTTTTTTGCTGGTTTTCTATTTATAAAAATCTTATTATTATTATTATTAGCCCATTAAAAAAAATGCACAAACTTTAATAAAGATACTGTCATTTTAATCTTATTTGGGATTTCGATGAATTGAGATTAGTATTTGAACTAATATTAAATAGTTTTTTTTAATTGAAATTGATTTGAGATATTTGTTTATTGACGTAAACATTAGTGCATAAAGGTGATTTTATGTCACCTAATTTTTTTTAGATTCAAAAATAATTGATTTAAAAAAATACGATAGTAATTTAATAAATAGTGGGTGAGACTTTTATGTTGGACTCATATAAAAAGTGACGTAAAAATGTTTTATATCATCTCTTTATGGGTTTGACTTTAAAAATTGTAACAATTTTTATATCAGACTCATAAAGGTATGATGTAAAGAGAAATTTTACGTTGATCTCTTATACGTCTGATGTAAAAGTTGTGTTCTATTTTATTATTGCACCACTCTCTCGTCTCGTGCAACAAAGATTTTTTAGAATGATGACAACAACGATGACCAGCTCCTCTCAAGGTATATTTCAACTTCAGTGAGTGACGAAAATACTTTTATTGTGTCCCATTTGTAGTGGTTGACATTTCTCTCTGATTGAATTCGAGTTTTACAACATTTTTTGTATATTTGATGTTAGTATTCTGTGTGTCTCGTCTCCTCTTTTACGTTGAAATTGAATGCATTTTTTGTATATTTGATGTTAGTATTCTGTGTGTCTCGTCTCCTCTTTTATGTTGAAATTGAATGCTTTCACTGAATTGTTATTAATATTGAACTGTTGTAGTTAGTATTCTATGAGTTTGAATCCTACTTTTTTGTTGTTGTAATTTGTATTTTGGGGTTTAGGTTGTTATTGATGTTGTTTTGTGTATTAGGATTTTATAATGAAAAGAAAATGAAAAAT
Source organism: Sphenostylis stenocarpa (assembly GCA_963425845.1). Taxonomy (NCBI): domain Eukaryota; kingdom Viridiplantae; phylum Streptophyta; class Magnoliopsida; order Fabales; family Fabaceae; genus Sphenostylis; species Sphenostylis stenocarpa. The sequence goes on along the minus strand of OY731401.1, from coordinate 60,779,438 downwards.
GTTTGAAGTAAGATAACTTTTGACTCGGATGTCGGAGTCAGACGCACAACATATCAAAACGAAGAGAAAAAAGAGAAGAAGAGAGAACAAATGCCCGAAGAAGATTTGTCCTAATAGTTTTTTCAAAATATGCTCCTAAGTACATGTAATACACAAAAGTTTATGTGGGTATAATCAGAAGTAATTGCTTTCAACATTTGTTAAGTTCATTTACCCTTGTGTGTATTGTATGTTAATTGGAGTCAAATTAATATTTCAAGTATTTCAAAATTCATCTATATCTACTATCAAGACATGATATTACAAAATAACAAGGTTTTTCGTTCAATATTTCTAGTTTGTATTGTATTATGTACTTTAATATTTACGTAGCTTAGTTTTTGTATTATTTTTTATTTTTGTATTATATTGTATGTTTGAATTATATGTCTATTGAAATATGATATCTGGATTACAAGAAAAAAAAAGACAAAATTTATGTCGATTATCCTCAGGATCCGACGTAAATTTATATCGGTTACCCTTAGGTTCGACGTAAATTTACGTTTCCTATATTAACGTTGAACTTGTTTCTGACGTAAAAAGGCCAAAATAACATACTTAAAAGTCCAATTTTATACCAGTGAAAGTAGGGATAGATGTAACTTTTTTCTCAATCTAAAATACAAATATTTTAATTTATATCAACTATTATTATTTTCATTTAATGTAATGGATATTATTTCTCAATATAAGTTAATTAGAGTTTTTTTTACCAACGCAGGTTATAGGGTTAATATTTTATCTGTTACTGAGAAATTTCTCAATCATCATTAACATTATTATTTTTTAATCAATATGAATTAGGGTTTTTTTTATGTTAGTGAAACTTATTTTTTTGTTAATATAGGTTAGAATTTTTCATTGGATGACTTTTGCGAAGATTTTGTTAATCAATGTAAACCAATTGTTTCGTTTGATACTTGTCAAGGGTTATATTCTTTGATTGATGTCTACAATGATCTCCACAGAAAATATTTTGTAATTTCTATATTGTTAATGTTGTTGTTTTTTTTTTTTCCAATTTCATTGGGTAGGAAACTTATAACCAATATCAAAGGAGACATTTTTTTTCAAGTAATGTTAGTCGGAAAAGCTTTGATAAACAAAATTAAAATTTAATAAATTTAAATTATTTTATCTAAATAAATTATTTAAAATAAAAACAATCTAAACGTGATGTATTTAATTTTAAAAATATAAAAATAAAATAAAAACTATCCAAATACAAGGAACATGTATTGGTAATTTTGATATTCAAACACCATAATATAAAATTGTTATCCTAGTACACCTATCATTTGCAGGTACACAAATTCAGGTAAAGAAATAATTGAATAGTTCATGCAAGTAAAGGTTTGCAAAGTGTAGTTACCAAAAATTGATGTTTTACTTCACTGATTTACACTGCAACCACTGAGTAGAAGATTTGGCATTGGTAATACATCGTTGGTCAAAAAGTCAGGGAAAACATCATTCTGAGTCAGAATTTCTGACAGATTACCTAATTACCTTTCTCATACATTAAAAAAAATGTTCAAATTCTATTCTGAAAAAAGTGATACCAGTCATCAGCTATAGCTTCTACATTTGTTCTGGTGATGTGTTTGGAAACATAAGCAATTCTTTTATTGTTTATATGCATTTTGCTTTTTCTAAGATATATAATTATGTAGCTGTTAATAGTTTATAAATTTGGGAAGATAAAGTATAGGAAAGTTGGTAGCTACATCACACAATCATGTTTACCATGTCACTATCTATTGTGAATATATATATATATATATATTATGGTAAAATTATTGTTTTAGGAACTGTTTGAATTTTTTCTATAAATACTTATAGAGAAAATGAAAAAAATATATTGTATTTTAATTAAATTCTTTCTAAAAAATATCTCGTTTCTTAAATTATTGTACTGTTAAAATATATTTTTTATTTTAATGTTTACTTAAACTCTTTCTAACAAATATCTCGTTTTATGATTTAATTCTTCCATTAATTTTTATTTTCTAAAATGTAGTTTAATTAACCACTTTTCACGCGTATTTATTGTCTAATCCATTTAAAAGGATAAGATATCTTTTTAGTTTCCACATCTAATAAGGTTGCCTACCATGGAAGATGGAAAAGGTACATGAGTTTATCTTATTTATTTCAATCCACTAGTGAGAAGATGTGAAAAGTTGTGTTTTATTTTCTTTACAAAGGAAGAAAAAAATTAAGAAAAACTAATAAAGATAGACAAAAATCAATTATATTACTTTATATATATATATATATATATATATATATATATATATATATATATATATATATATATATATATATATATCGATAGAATAATAAATATTTTAAAGTGTTATGTGTATTTTTTTTATTTAGATCATTCTATCAAAATAAATCTATAATCATAATAATATCTTATAAACATAAATTAATTAATAACTCTTATACAAATAAAAAGTCTCTCTTAAAAAAAAAAGGAAAAAAAAATCCAAATGTAATATATATATTCAAAGAAACCCATGAGAATGGGTGACCCAAATATTCAGCTTAAAGACCTCTTTCATTTTAAAAAGTAATAAAATAAATCTGAGTCAGAAAAAGCCCACTCTAACCCAAAAAATCCAATAGGGTAGCTCCAATGGGCCAAACAGGGCCTATTGAGTATAAGGAATAGACCATAAAGGTTGGATATGTATAGAGCAAACTGTTGGATCTACTGTTTATTGGATTTATACAAATAAATAAATAAATCAATGTAATTATTTCAAGAAGTAAATTGTTCATACAAGAATGTGAGTTATAAATGAAAACTTTTACCATTAACAGAATGGGCTTGGGTTTTAGTTTTAGTTTGGGTTGTAGGAGATCTCTTTCTCCATTCATTACAGGGACCAAAATTTAGATGAAGTTATATATTTTGTTGTTTTCATTTCTATGTTTTCTTATAATTTTTTTAATTTTTAGTGACATGGATTCATTGTAAAGACTCGCATTCATTTTAGGATAACTTTTTTTTTTCACACAAGATATTGAATATTTTTACCTATTTGAGCAAGTTTTGTACTAATTATGTGAATGAAATTTATTGGGAGTTCAATGTTCACATAATTAAAAAGAAAAAAAATGATATTTTCTTGTTTTGTTAGCAATAAATAAAAGAGTGTTTCAAAAATTTATATTTTACCTTTTGTGTTTTTTATAATTTTAAATTTTAAAAAATATCTTAATAATGACAGTTTAAATGTTTCAAAATATTTTCCTCCTCTTCTCTCTTAAAAAATAAATAAAACAGGAAATTTTATTTAAAAATAAAACTCTCCCACTCTGTTTTCTTCAAACCAAATATTATATTAAACAAATTTTAGGTTTTGGGTTTTATATATAAAAATATTTTGTTAAAAGAGACTCCACAAACGTATTTTTCAATTCATTAAAAAAAGTTAGTGATTACTTTTGAGTAATAAAACAATAAAAAAAAATAACTATATCTACTTGATAGAGTAATTAAATATTTAATACATTCCCTTGTGGAATAACTTTTATTTGTCTAAATTAAAGAAGTTAATTAATTAAATTTTTAGTGACGGAATGATTGTACTTTGTAAAAGCCCATTTGTCATTTAATGGGATTGGGTTAAGATTTTGACTTTTGCTCTGGCAACCAAAATGGTAAAGTATGGGCTTATGATTAGGCCTACCATGCTATTCCTAATAAAGGATGATTATACCTCCAAATTTAGGGTAGGCCTATGTAGCCACCATTCATTGGGTACTCAAACAATACACTCCATAATGGGCCTTATCATTTTTTCTTTCTTCAAATCTATCATTTACATCCAATTATCAAAGCATGGCCTAATAATTAAATTATATATAAAAAAATAAACACAAGGGTCTAATAATTTTCAATAGTATCTATATTTTTGTATTAATATTTTATCAAAATTCAGTTTTCATGAAAAGAAAAAAGAAAAAATAAAATGAAAACACAGTTGTAATGAGTACTTAAAAACTAAAAAAATGTTGTTTAGTTGAAAATATAATGCCAAAATAAGTATAACTGTGAAGCAAGCATGGTGGAAGCAAATTAAGTATATGTTTTATTGATTGCATCTTCATAATTCATAGTTGACTATACACATGTTGCCAATCAAATGTTGTCCATCCAGAAAAGTTGTCTGCCCAAAACGAAACTAGTGTGCATCAAGGGACACAAATAACATGTGAGATTATATTTAATTCATGTTAACGTCCATGTCGCTTCATTTGGTCAAAATCCATGTCACAGACACAATTTGCACCTTAATTTAATCTAATTAATAATGTTCCTTGCGTTGAACAATTCCAACTTTAATTTCAATGCAACCAAACCAGTCAACCTCAGGACCAGAAAACGGCTTCATGCCCTGTATATTCCTACTCTTCCATCGTCAGTTCTAGTCATATATCATTATGTTATGCCAAATATTGAATGTAACCCTAAGGAAATTGAAGAGGGACTAAGAGAAAGAAGAATGGCTATCTTGCATGTGACCATTTTCATCATCCATTATTCTATTTTTACAATTCATTATTATTTGCTTCAAAAAGGAAGTTGAGGAGGAAGTTTCTCAATTTGGAAGTATATTAAACACTCTTCATATTTTAACAAATTTATTCAAATCGATATTCGTTAAATTTCTTTTTAATCTTGTCGCTTTCCAATTTGAAATCACAAATATGTATCTCGATCCTACACACATTTATCTATAACCAAATCAATATTCATGCTAAAATCTCCACATTTATGGAACATATTATAATATTGACCATTGATCCCAATATATTTGATATAAAAATAATAGTATTAAATAAAATTTTTGAAATAAAAAAATCAAATGGAATTTATAAAATAAAATCCAACCTCGTTTTTTATGCATAATATTAAGAGACATTATCTAGTTTTAATTGATTATAAAAATCTGTCCTCTGATTAATTTGTTCAAGATTTGTTTTTTTTTTTAACAAACTCGTTGGGATAATTATACATATAAATGTTTTAATTTTCATGGCATGTGATAACAACTTTTAATTATGGATGAGAATTTCAAAAATGATCTTTGTTTTTTCACAAATTCATTTAACAAACTGATCATTTCTAAATCTATCAGTAGGATCGGTTAGATCGAAACTAATAACTGAACACTACATAATCTTTTAATCTTTAATAAGGGAGACACTGAAACTTAAATTCATACTAGATTGAGACTAATAATTTAATACTACATCAAAGTAAATCAATTAATACTAATACTCTTACTTAAAATAAAGTTAAATTTATTAAAACAAGAAATTATTATTATCTATATAAATTAATAAAATAATAACAATAATAGAATCACGAGAGCCACTTGCCTTAATATATAACATGTAATTTTTGATTTATTTGTTTTGCATGGGATGAAAAGAGTACATTCGGGATTCCAAATGGTTTTGTGGAGTGAGTGTAATGAATGAAGTGCAGAGAGAAAAGGGGATTTTAATGTTCAAGTGGAGGAGAGAAATTTAAAGAGCGTAGTAAAAGCAAATAGGATGTTTACCTACTTAGAACTTGACCCTACGAAAACAATTAATGTGTTTATAGACTTTTTATGTCGACCAATCACGATCATAATAATATGAATTTCGTCGTCACCTTGCTTTTCCACCTACATGTTTTGTATAATAAATTTTAAATATTAAATTACATGACAAATCTTATTTTATTTTTTATATTGTTATTTGCTTCCTCCTTTCAAATTTTCATAATTTTTCTACAAATATCCATCCAACTCAATCAACCCAGAACTTACTCATCATTGTTGCGCATTTATTTCGCTCCACTTGTGTTTCTCATACATATGAAGTAGGGCTGACATACAATTAATTGTATTCAAATATTCGAGTTTTTTTTTATAAAAAAAATTATAAAACAATATATTGGAGTTAGTTTAAGTTCCCTCATAAATAATTGAAAAAATACATCTTTTTAATTTTTGTATATTTTTCGTCAATCTTAATATTTTTAAATTTTTATACTTTTAACTATATGTTTTTCAATTTTTGAAAACATTTGAAATCAATTTTTTATATGTTTAAATTTAACATTTAATAATCATTTTTACCTTTAAAAACTTGAAAAAAAAAATTAAATAATTTTTTATAATATTTTAAAAAACTAATCCATTCATTTGAAAATATAAAACTAAAACTTAGTTTGTAAATTAAATACAAGGATTTGTAAAAAAAAAAATATCTTTAATGATATTGTATAAATGTCTTAATTCATTGCAATATATATATATATATATATATATATATATATATATATATATATATATATATATATAAAGAGAGAGATTAAATACTCATATATAAGTAATTTACTAATAAGTAATAATTTATATTTTATATTTTAAATAACATAGTATGTGCATGGTAAATAAGATTGACACATTCTCATTTAGTATTTGAATTGAATAGTGTTCTATTTGATAAAAAGGTCTCAATCTAATAAATAAATTGATAATTTGTAATTAAAGTTAGAAGTTTTAACAAGTTACACCTTTAAAGTATTTTAATAAACTAAAGTACGACTAAATTATTAATAAACACTTTCAAAAAAAATTAAGTAACATATCAACTACTACGGCGACATTTTAAATTATTTACTAATGAAAATATTAATATCTTAATAGATCACGAATTTAAAACTATTTATAAAAAAAGAAAATTATACATTTTTAAAAGATGAGAGACAATTAATACATCAATAAATCTATTTGGAATCCTTTAATTTTTCTTCACTCCAAATTCAACGTTAAAGTCTATCTTGAAACTTGAAAATAAGATCCAAGATTCTCGAAGCAACTTGGCATTTCCTTCAACTTCAATTAATGGTCGTTCACACGTGTCCCCCACCCACCCTCCCTTTCTATATTTTTTCTCAAATATTTTGAATTTTAGTTTGGAATTTCAGTCCAAGTAGTCGGTGTTACAGAGGAATAAACCCTAGATACCCTTAATTTACCATTCATTGACTCCTTCCTTTTGAATTTTTATTTTAGTCAAGTTTTACAAAGATCCCCATCTTGACCAAATCATAAAATTATTATTAATCTCAAAATAATGACAAGTGCTCCATGTTGTGTACTTATATTAAAGAAGCTTTATCATTATGAATAAATACCTCACTACGCAAGTGATAGGAAATTTGTAAACCCCTCCTTGTTAATAGTGGATTGTTATTTCCACACAAAAAATCAAACACAAATTACATATATATAAACCAAAACTAGGGGCAGGGAGAGAGTGGATGTGACAGAATTGTGTAAAAATATGAAGAGGTTTTTCTCTGTGAATATTACTTTTTTAGTAACACATTTGGAAGTTTACATACATGTAAGAGTGTATGACACACTCTTCTTTAGATTACATTTGTTGGATATATTTTAACTAAATTTTTAATTTTAGATTTCTTTCTATTCAGCTGTTTCTTGTGCACAACTTGGACATGTCTTTCCCATATAAATTGATAACGAGTAAGAGAGTGTAATAACACATATTTATTTTATATAAACACTTCATAAACATCCCTATCATAAATAAAATATAAATTAAAAACAACTAGTAAAATAATTATTACAAGAAAACAATTCTATTTGAAAAAAAAAATTAAAGAAATAAACCAACAGGGGAGTATACAATTAAGTAAAGGTGAAAAAGAAAAGACAATTGGTGAGGTCATATCCTCCATGGTGAGGATATGATTCCTGTCTTACCAATCATATCCTCCGCTAATTATCTTAAATTCTTCCTTCTATCCACTGTCAGAGACATTCATATCTTAGTTGATTTGTTCATTTAATTCAACTTTAACAATAAAATAGCAGTGAGTAAGTAGTATGATCTAACATTTCTTGCATTATCCCAAAAGGGTATATTACATATGTGTGTATTAAAAAAAACCAGACAAACTGTTAAAGCTATTGATTAAATTACATGATACAAAAAGTACCAAGTTGCAAGCCTCTACGTGCCGTGTTTGGGAAGATATAATATATGGGATTGAGTTGTTTGGCATTAACTTAACTGAAGGAATAAGCATTAAAAAAAAAAGCAATATTTGTTATGATATGATATATCATGTGTGACTGGTGTGGTGAATATTAAGCAGGCAAGGTGTAATTCAAAGGTTAAAATACTTAATTTTGCTTCTCGAATCAAATCTTTGGAAAGTAAACAAGAATATTACGAACTCTGATCGATAATTAATGCTTCTGTTTTTTTTTTTTTTATGTAGTTGGTTGCACTTTGATTATGCTCCATGCCTAAAGTACTCTCATTCAAAGTTGGTTCTCTTCTAAAGTAAGATCCCCATTTTCATTTTTATTTTGCTTCAGGTGTAGTGGGAGAAGCGGCTGAACATGACAAACCCTCATCAATCATCTTAAACCAAATTTCGATCTCCATGGTTAATTTGTTACATGGAAACAGTGTCGTGTCATGTATGATTAAACACATGTGAACATTTAGAAAAGGTTAATATTGTTGTTTTTACCCTCAGAAACAGAAAAGCTAGTGATAGGTTATATCCAGAGCCGACAGAAACACTTCGTAGCTTTTACAAAAGTAATAACAATGATTGAAATCTTTTAGAAATAATGATATTTGAAAAGAATCAGAACATGAAAATTTACTAGAGTAGGACCCAATCTCACATCTCTAAAATATAGCCTCATGTGATTTGTGCTTTCCATATCATGACTTATTTTAATACGCAGGTCAAAAAGAAAGTGGCATGCATAGGAGATGAGATCTATCATCAACTCATTAGTGCAAAACCCTAGAAAAGAAAAGTTCATCAAAGCACAGGATATCTATTGTTGAACATATTCTCCATTCTTGGATCCAATTTTCTTATTAAAATATTGTGCATATGGAGAAACAGGATAGAAATCAATGATGTTTGGTCGTCCTCCCAAACCCTCAAAAGCCGACTGATCAGAATTGATAGTATGGCATCCGAATCCAATAATATCGTGAGAGATGTGTTGTTTAAATCCAAGTGGGGTTCGGTCCCCTTCAAGGGCAAGTCCACCAAAAACTATATATGCTTAAACATTCATTTTCAAAGATTAAGGAAAATCAATTTCAGTTTTCTTTATGCTAATTAATTTCCTTGTATCCTTGTAACCATTGATTGGTTGTGTTGCATTTTATTAATGGACAATGACATCATTAACAAACAGAAGTTTGGCACTTTGTTACCACAATTAATTCGCATGAGGCACAGTGCTTTCTTTCTCCATAAGATAGCTCTAGATCTTATTCCCTTAATGGGTCGGGGTTCTTATTCTCAAAAAGATCATAACATAATACGTGGCTTTTCTTTACCATATAAAATCCCTTTAATCATTCCAAACTCTAATCATTGGATCACATTCAATTAATTATTATTTTTTAGTTAGTGAAGTAGTCAATTTTATATCTCATCTAGGATCATTCACTATAGTAAAACTCACTTTTCATTTATATAATAAGAGGCTTATATCTGAAACATTAGTTAAAAGGAATATGTACCACTTAAACTAATTACTCATTCATATGCAATTCATTTTAGATCGTACATCAAAGTATTTATAATGTTAATAACATAATTTGGTTTAAGCTATAACGAACTTAATTCTACTTTTAAAAAAATAATCAAAGATTTAAATCTTACAAACGATAAAATAGATTCTTTGCACGAACTTTTTCTTGTTCAATGGGCTTACTTTAGGGTACTCTTAGTTAGGTTCAAATACGATATCGAATTCAGTCTAACATGATCCAATTAAAGTGACTTTAGATTAGATTGGATATTTTAGTTTAGTTAAAAGATGGTACATAAATCTTATTTTATTATCTGTTCTACAAACAGTTTTTCATATAAAACACATAATAAAAAAAAAGAAAATTATTTGCTTTTCAACCTTTCTATCTGAGTAAAACTATATTATTTTAAAGGTATTTCTAATATTTAATATTGAATGAAAAGAATTAATATGCAGAAAACTTTCAAAAAAATATTTACCAAACATTAAATATTAGTATAGTTTGCGCCTTACATTAAATTGATTATAAACATTCCTTACCCACCAACTTGATTTGGTATATTTGGAGACCCTACATGACTGCTGTGTCTTAAGAGACTCATATGTGGAATCTCAGATAAAAATAATATTTCTAATGATAAAACGTGCTATCAAAGACGTGGGTCTCTATTGATTAAAAAAATGTATTTCTCTTAATTAATAAATAATTAGAAACTTGCCAGTATGTATGTACTGTTTATAATACAACTTGTATTGTACTAGTATAGTACATGTTTCATTTTTCAGGATATATAATATAAATCAAAATATAAAAATAACATTTTTATATAGTCTGAACGCAATTCATATATATTCTCTCTATCTCATAAACTACATACGCGCAGTGTTAAGTTCCAAAACCTAACAAAACATTGGCCATGTCTTCTTCATAGGTTCGTTTTATC